>BSBK01009057.1:0-262500 GCA_027943335.1 Chamaecyparis obtusa
ATTATTTATATATAATATATATATATAAGATACATATATATATATATATATATACATATACATATATATATACATACATATATATATACATGACATATATATATATACATACATATATATATATATATACATATATATATATATATACATATATATATATATATATATATATATATAATATATATATATATATATATATATATATATAAGAAATACATATTTATACACAAACTTAACATAACATCATAGTGGTAAATATACCATCTCTATTTCAGACCTAGTTATAGATCATAATATCTCTTTTATGGCCTTATCTTTCATGGGAAAGTTCATGGGTCCTAGACCTAATATTGAAGTTGTGAGGTTTTGAGAGGAAGAAGTGAAAGCTTAAAGGTTAGGATAAAATCTTGGCTTTGTTGAAAGGTTTTTTCTCCTTTTCTTTTTCTTATGAAGAGGACATCACAACCATTTTATGTGGGGGGCCATGGGTTATTGGCAATTCTTCCTTGGTACTTAATAAATCAACCCCCTATCTAGATTTATCAGATACCATATTTGAAGTTGTCCCAGTTTGGGTGCAGCTTCCAAGGTTACCCTTGAAATATTGGAATGATGATATCTTGAGGGGTATTGCAAGTTATTTCAGTGAGCTCTTATCAATTGATGCAATGACATCTTCCAAGAAGAGGTTAGTTTTGATACTCCTATAGAGTTATTTTGTTGTCATTAGTTATGATTAAGTCATATTGATTGTGAAAGTCATTTGGTAAAGAAGGATAGTCAAGTTGATAAAGGGAAGTAAGGAAAAAGGTAATTTCGGTAAAGAAGTAAGGAGTAGACACCGAGCAAGGCACACCGAGCACTGAGCAGCCGAGCACCGAGTAGTACCAAGTTTTAACAGTTATTGAACTTAGAGAAACATGATACAAAGAAGAAGAAAAACATATTATCGAGAAACACAGGCCAACATAAGAAGAATCTACAGATACATTGAATCTGGACACCGAGTAGAAAATGATTTAGAAATCTTGAGAAAATTGTTTGTTGAAGCATTGGAGATTTAAACATAATGATTGTGCAAGCAACCAATGCCAGCACCACTTAAGGAGATGATTCTAGATTGTTTCCACCGCTTCTAGAATTGAGTATAAATTGGATCAAAGTGTGAAAAATAGAGAGTATGAGAGAGTGTATGTGTGAAGGAGAAATTGTAGAAAGAAGGTGATGAGTAGAGAATCCACCGAGTAATAGAGAAATAAAGAGAATATTTTGAATTTGATTCAGATTTGAAGTTACCAAGTGTAGAATTGATATTTTGAGAGAAGTACAGTATGACCTGTAAATTGTTATTGAGCATAATGAGTCTGAAAAGCATATGTTGATGCAAGTATTACAGACATGTTTATGTACTGATTAAAGTGTAATTAGAATTGTAAAAGCCCTTAAGCGAGTAGATCCTAATAGATCTTATATTGTAAATCCTTTAACAGGGTACATCTCTTAGATTAGAGTTGTAAAATCCTTTAGCAAGGTAGACTTAATTGGTCTTTAGACTCTTAACAGAGTTAATACACTTAACAGAGTTAATACTCTTAACAGATTAAGCTATCAGAAATATATAACATTGTAGCTCTAATCGAGAAAGATTTATACTGAAGTAGTGAAGTGTTGTGGGTGTCATCACTACCACACCTTTTATCCTCTAACAAAGATTTCTGTGATACCAAAATAATGGTGTTATGAGTTGTGTTTTATGATATTTTTTTACATACTTTTATGTTATTACATGCAAAATCATGAATTCAGTGAATGGTTATAAAGTTAGATAAAAGTGTTTTGAAGTACTGATTCACCCCTTGCCTCTCAATACTTAACTTTCCATAAATTAATCCAACAATTGGTATCAGAGCAAAGTCTCTTATTCAGAAGTTTAACCACTTGAGAGGAAAGATCTGGAGAGATGGAAAGCTATAGACCTATGAAAAGGTGATTGACAACATGAACATGGAACTGAGGATGGATAATGACTAGATTGATGAATTGAGGAGGAAACTGAAACATTCACTCAATAAGAAAGGAGATAGCACATCAATTGAAAGATACACAAGATTAGGTTGAAGAACTTGAAGAGCTAATAGAGGGAAGTATGTCTAATGAATATAAAGTTGCAATATCATAACTAACTGAGAAGAACAAAAACCTAACTAATTAGGTAAAAAGCATTGAATAGAGAACAAGAAACTCAATCGATAAGGATGTGTGAAATCCTAGAACAAAAGTGAAAAAATGAATATGACAAAAGTATGGTTGAAGATGAGAGAAGGGAAATGAATGCAAGGTTGAATGAGAAAGATGGGGAAATATTGAGGTTTGACACAAATTTAGTACTACAACTTGACAGATCAACTAGTTGGTGAAAATTAGAAAGTTGCAAAGAAAGTTGAAGAGATTTCTAGACTGAGACCTAAAAATGAACATTTGAAGAATAAACTATAATCTGAAAAGGATGCAAATGAAGTCTTGAAAGGGAATGAACAAACATTGAGGATATTGGATGAACAAATAAGAGGTCAGAGACACCCGAGAGACACTTCTGGACTTGTATTTAATGCAAAAAATACTACCAAGAAGGGAGAATCCTCAAATCAAGTAGCCAACTGAAATACTGCTACCCCACCAAAGACAACTAGAAGACTACTTTCTATCATTGTGGAAAACTAGGTCATACAACTAATGTATGCATGAGAAAAAGAGGTAATCCACTGAGCATTCCTAACTTTAATGGGTTATTGTTAGAATTGTAAAAAGTATGGTCACAATGAATTTGAGTGTAGATTAAGGATTGCTAACAATACAAGGAAGCCAAGATTTGATGGCTTTTGTAATAACTGTAACAAATATGGCCACAAGTCTAAATAATGCAGGTCACAAAGAAAGATTGTGAAATGGGTACCTAACCAACAAAATACAACAAACAATTGACACAGATCAACTATACCATGGGACTACAATACAAGAATTACATGTAAACATGTGGAAGATTTGGACACATAGGAGAAAATTGCATTTTGATGCATGGAAGGAACAATAAAAGATCATGGAGAAAATTATGGAATAGATTGTTTTCATTATCACAATGTTGGCCACCTAGACAAAGACTGTAGGTACCAAGGCAAAGCCCCATCTAAGGAACAACCGAGCGAAACTTATCAAGTTAATATTGATGAGATAAAAGATCAGATCAATAGAACATGGAGAATAAATTCTCAAGATGATGAAACTAAACTTGGAACAATAGATGGCACCTCATCCTCTGGATCAGGTGCACCTATCTTCACCTAATCGGTCAAAGGTATGTGTAAGAGTTGATAACTAAAATTATATCTTAAATTAGTTCCTAAAAAGTGTGCAAAGATCCATATTAGCATATTAAGATGCATTTGGATATATGTTGTAAAGTTGACATTCATATTTTTATTGGTTTAAGAGTATATGTTATTTTGTTGCATTCGGTGAAAGGAAAGTTTATTTGGTAATCAGTGAAAAGGGAGTCAGTAAAGAAAATTTAATGCTAAAATTATAACCGTTGGAAACCCTAATTGAGGAAAAACTATAAATTTGACCCCTTGTCATTTCATTTTCACCTTACATTTTTTAGATCTTTTGATTCACAGTGTAGATACGAGACTACAAAAAACATCTGAGTGATCAATTGAGTAGGTCTAAGAATTTTCAAGCTTATTCAAGTAAGTATTGGTGTTTTCCCGAGCTGTGAAAGAACTACTAAGTCATTATTCAATCGTTACTCTACCAGTCAAGAGATTAATCTATAAAAAAATGGCACCCAAAGTACAAAATTCTATTTTTGTGGAGAAGATTGACCTGATGTAGGAGCATATCAGGTCCTTGGCAATCCTGTGTCACTAAAAACATGTTTGTGTTTTCCTATGTTTCTCGATTCATGCTTTGACTGAATTGGTTCGGTGTTGCTCAGTTTCCTTTCTTTACCAAGGTTGGTTGGTTATCTCTCTAGCGCTCGGTGAATTTCCCTTGCCCTCGGTGATGCTTGTCTGGTGCTTGATTATCCTTGTTTACCGAGTTGTTTGTTTTAAGTTTTTGTTGAGGCCGGCTCTTGCAATTAATTATGGTTGGAGATTTAATGATGGAATCTATCATTGGGAAGCATGTGGACCTAGATCTGGTCATTCCTTCCATTGATGGTGGATCTGAAGGCCGACTTGTTCAATAGCTTCTTGTATATAATGTAATCTTTGGTTGTAGTTTTGGGAGTTAGTTTTGTTAGAAGTAGAAGCTAGGAAATAGAAGATTGTTTCAGATCCTCACATGTTGGAGGATTTTTGTACTTGAATTGTAATATTTGGCCTAAACCAAGAAGGCCTTACAACCCGACATGTATGAATCAATTGGAATAAATATATGAAAAGTATTTGCATTCTCTCTCTCACTTGTGTGTTGTTACTTCCATGTGTGATCTCTGCAAGGGGGATCTAGTTAGGGTGTGCCTTTGGCTCCTCTCCCCATCCTCTCTTGCATTAGGCAATATCAGAGCGAGGTTAGATCTAGATCTAGGTTTGTGAATCTAGGTTTGAGGGTTCCTTCTTGTCAAACCCTAGTTGATTTGTTGTGGGGTAGAAGATTGTGATTTGGTCTGCAATTATAGAGGGTTTCAAGATGGTTCGTGGGAGGCGAGATGTAGATCCAAGATTGGCAGACATGTTGAGACAACTTGCTACTAGATTAGAAGCCGTTGAAACAACCCAGAGAAGAGGAAGACATCTTGAAGATGTTAGTGATGATGAAATTGAGTAAGAACAAGTTGATGTAGAACCTGCACCGGTGATGGATCAAGGTGAGGAAATATTGTTGAAGGCTTTCAAAATTCTAAAGTTTACACCACACTTTAATCATCTTGAGTATAGTGGAAAATTAGATTCTGATGAATTGGTGGACTGGATCACCGAGATGGAAAAGTACTTTGAGTATGAAAATGTTCCTGAGGAAAAGAAGGTGAAAATTGCAACCACAAAGTTGAAAATTCATGCATCCTTGTGGTGGGAACATCTGCAGTTGGACAAAAAGAGGAAAGGAAAAGAAAAAATTAAGGTATGGAATAAAATGGTGAATAAATTGAAAGGAAAGTTCTCACCTTGTGATTATCAGATTAACCTAGTTAGGTGAATGCAAATTTTGAGGCAGAAAGATAGCTCGGTAAAAGAATATACTGATGAATTCTATAGATTAAATATTAGATCTGGACATGATGAAGATGATGTGGAAAGAATTGCTAGGTACCTAAATAGATTGAGATTTTACATCCAAGAAGAGATTAGTTTGGTCAAATTGGAGAACATTGAAGAAGCTTATCAATTTGCATTGAAAGCTGAGGAGAAAGTGAACAAGAGACATGAGAAAAGACAAAGAGGTAGAGGTGGTAGATTCCCTAGAGGAAGAGGTAGATCTTATGGTGAAAATAGTAGATCTAAACTTGAAAAGACAAATCTAGATAAAGGCAAGACTAAGTGGAAAGGTGAAAGTTCATCTAGAGGAAGAGGCAGTAACTACCGAGGTGGTTATAATAAAGGTCATTTCTGAGGAACTTGTTACAATTGTGGAGAAGAAGGACATAGATCATTTGAGTGTACACATGCAAGTAAGAAGGTCGGTAGCAGTAGAAATGCTTTGGTGCAAGAAGAGTCACTGAATGGACCTGAGAAAGAAAAGAACTTGATGGTAAGGAGAGTACTTTGGAGTGAAAGTAATAAGGAAGATCCGATAAGGAAAAGTTTGTTCAAGACTAGATGTAGAGTTTTTGATAAAGTTTGGAAGGTAATCATTGATAGTGGAAGCTTAGAGAACTTGACATTTGAGGAAATGGTTACAAAGTTATAGTTGAAAAGGTTGGAACATCTGAACCCCTATCAAATTTCATTAATCAAAGATGAGCATACACTCTTGGTAAGTGAACAATGTTATGTAAACTTGAAAATTGGAAAGTACTATGATAAGGTGTTATGTGATATCATGCCTATGGATTGTTGTCATATTTTGTTGGGTAGACTTTGGCAATATGATAGACATGCTATACATGATGGGAGATTGAATAAATATACTATTTGGGCTGATGTGAGAAGACAAATCTTGTTACCTTTGATTGAAGAACCTATTATTAATGTTTGTACATATATGAAATTTTTCTTGATGGAAGGAATAAAGTTTGTTAAGGATTTGAAGAAGAATGTTGTATGTTTTGCTGTGATTCCTAAAAAATCGAGTAAGAAAATAGAGGATAGTATACCTGAGGAGATTGATAAGTTACTCACCGAGTACAATGAAATCATTTCTAATAATATACTTGATGGTTTGCCACTGAAGAGAAGCATTGATAATTGCATGGATCTAATCCATGGAGCTAGTTTATTGAATAAGGCACCACATCAGTTGACACCTACCGAGAATCAGGAATTGAACTGACAGATTCAAGAATTGTTGCAGAAAGCTTTAATCTAAGAAATCTTGAGTCCTTGTGTAGTACCTATTGTATTGGCACCTAAGAAGAATGGAGAATGGAGAATGTGTACTGATTCTAGAGAAATCAACAAGATAACAATGAAATATAGGTCTCCTATACCAAGAATGGATGATATAATGGATAGTTTGACCGGATAAAAGTATTTTACCAAAATTAATTTGAAAAGTGGGTATCATCATATCAAAATCAGAGAAGGTGATGAATGGAAGACTTCTTTAATGTAAAAAAAAGTTTGTATGAGTGGTTGGTTATGCCTTTTGGTTTAACTAATGCACTGAGTAATTTTATGAGGTTGATGAATGAAATTTTGAAAAAATTCTTAGGTAAATTTATGATTGTATACCTAGATGATATTTTAATATTTATTAAGACTAGAGAAGAACATTTTTTGCATGTTAAACAAGTATTTCAGAGGTTGAAAGAAGAAAAGTTGCTAATAAATCTAAAAAAGTGTTCTTTCATGAAAGAGAAAATTATGTATTTGGGATTTGTGATTTCAGCTAATTGTTTGAAGATGGATCCTAAAAAGGTTGAAGCTATTTTGAATTGGCCTACACCTGAGAATGCTAGTGAGGTAAGATCATTTCATGGTTTGACAGGTTTTTACTGAAATTTCATTAGGAATTTCAGATCAATTTTTAATGCTATGACTGAGACTATGAGAGGAGATAAAAGAGAATTCAAGTGGACACATGGAGTTGATAAATGTTTTGAGACTCTGAAGCAAAAGGTTACTGAATTGCCTGTATTGGCATTGCCTGATTTGAATAAGGTATTTCAAGTGGAATGTGATGCAAGTGGAAGTGTAATAGGAGCTTAAGATTTCCTTCTCCTTCTTTCTTTCTTGATGATTGCTTTATCACTTGATTGCACTTGCTTGAATTATATGGATGGTGGATGTGAAAATGAGAGAGGTAGGCTTCCTTTTATACTAGTCTAGGGAACAAACTTCTAGAGAGGCCGACATAGGAGAATTAAATTTCAATTAAGCCTTAACCACTAGAAATGGACCTAGATTAAATACAATTTAAGAGTTTACCATTCCAAAATCTGAAACAACCAACCCAAAAGCAGGAAATAAAACTTTCTGAAGCCCGACATCCCAAAATCTCTAGAATCTAAAATTTGGACCTAGGGTCAAGGTCAAGGTCGACTCTAACCTAGTTCAGGGTTGAGATCATCCTTGACCTAGGTCAAAGTTGAGGTTGACCTTGAACCAGAATGTTGTCCTTGACCTTGAGGTCAAAGATCTCAGATCTTCAGGAAAAGGTGCCAGAAAAGAGCTAGAAATAGGTGGAGAGAAGCAGAATAGGGGGGAAAAGCTAGATCTAGTCAAAGACCCACTCAAGGCACTTGAAATGACCCTAGCACACCTTCTTGGAGGGATAAAATGGTCCTAAATGGAAGTGCTTCCATTTTATGATGATACAATACCAAAGCAGTATCTATCACTTACATCTTCCACATGTAGATGTCTTCTTGTCAGTTCAGTATCAGTATTTTTCCCTCTGTCATCTTGCTTATGATTGATTATTATCTTATTTCTCACAACTCTAGGAGGCTCCTAAAGTGTGAGCTTTTCTACATCAATTTGTTAGATATTCTATGTAGCACATTTTATGCAATGCTCCTAGTTGAGTAGGCAGCCTTAGTTAGGGGAATCACCCCTAGTTTACCTCTGAGATATTCATGAGCATCCTTAGGTAAAGATTTTGTGAATATGTCTACTAATTGTTCTTTTTTACATTCACATATTCCATTCTCACCTCTTTATCTTGTACTAGTTCTCTTGAGTAATGATACTTGATAGCAATATGTTTAGTCTTTGTGTGCATTACTGGATTCTTTGATATGTTGATAGCACTTGTCTTATCACAGAAAATAAAAACTGACTCAATGATTTCCTTTTTCATTCCTTTCAACAATTTCTTTATCCATACCAAATTTGAACAATTCACTACAATAGCTACATACTCAGCTTCTGCTGTAGATTGGGAAATGCAATTCTGTTTCTTTCTTGTCTAGGAGACTAATCTCTTTCCTAGAAAGAATGCTCCACCACTTGTACTTTTCCTGTCATCAAAATTTCCTACCCAATATACATCAATGTAAACTCTCAATTAAAATTTCTCATTCTTCTTGAAGTACAATCCATAACCTTCTATCCCTTTCAGATATATCAGTATTCTCTTTGTTGCCATCATATGGTTTTCCTTAGGATTGGCAAAAAATATTTCCACAATCCCAACTGCTAGGGATATATCTAGTTTTCCATGGATAACATATTGTAGCTTTCCAATCATGAATCTATACAGGGTTTGGTTCACTTTAGCAGTATCATCAGTCTTATATAGTTTCTATCTAGTAGCCATAGGAGTACTTACTGGTCTGGAATCCTCCATACCAAAAGTTTTCAGTATCTATTTGACATATTTAGATTGAGTAATATAGATACCTTTCTCCATCTGATAAACTTGTAAACCAACAAATAATTTTATCTCACCAAATATAGACATTTCAAACTCTGTTTGCATCTCATTTGAAAATTTCTGACATAGGGCATCTTGTCCACCAAATATGATATCATCAACAAATATTTCAGCTAACAAATCCCTTTACCTTCTTCTTCTTCTTCCATACATAGATTTCTATTGTCATTTATTATTGTAAATCCAATCTTTATCAAATAATTGTGAACCTCTCATACCATGCTTTGGGGGCTTGTTTCAATCCATACAATGCCTTGTTCAATTTGCAAACCATATTTTTCTTGCTTGGGTCAATAAATCCTTCAGGTTGTTCAATGTATACTTCTTCTTCTAAAATATCATTTAGAAATGAAGATTTGACATCCATCTGATATACTTTGAAATCTTTGTATGCAACATATGCAAGTAGAGTTCTCACTCCTAATCTTGCTACAAGGGAAAATGTTTCCCCATAGTCTATTCCTTCTTCTTGTGCATATCCCTTGCATACCAATCTTTCCTTGTTCCTTGTGACTTGTCCATGTTCATTAAGTTTATTTCTGAATACCCATTTTGTTCCAATAACATTCTTGTCTTCTGGTCTCAACACCAGATTCTAGGTATCATTCTTTTCTAACTGATCTATTTCTTCATTCACAGCTTGTATCTAGTCATCATTCTCTAAAGAATATTTTATAGTCTTAGGCTCAAACTCACATAGTAAATATGTGGGGTCTTTCAACTTACTTCTTGTCAAGACTCCTGATTCCTTATCTCCAATGATTTTTTAAGGCTTATGATGTCTTCTTACATACCGTGCCAATCTAGGTTCAAATATCTTTTCTCCTTGATATTTAGGTTCATCATGCAAATTGTCAGTTTCTACTTCTGATTGCTCGACAACATCCTCCTAATGCTTGACAACATCCTCTTGATGTTTGACATTGCTTACCCGTGACTCTGCATTTGGTGTAGGTGTTTTACTCGTCTCTCCTTTTTACATGTACACAAAAGATCTATAATATTTAGGTTCTTGTTTTCCTTCCAGTTCATTTTTCTCTACATATTCATCAACTCTCACATTTTCACTTTCCCAAACTTTGTTAGTGTTAGAATTCAAACACTTATAAGATTTTCTCTTAGTGGAATAACCTAGGAATATGCCTTCATCACTTTTTGTATCAAATTTTCCATTTCTATTATCTTTCAGTCTATAGAATTTACTCCCAAAGATTCTAAAATATTTCACATTATGTGCATATCCATGCCATAATTCAAAAAGGTGTAGCATTTGTACCTTTCTTGATTTGTACTCAGTTTAAGGTATAAATAGTTGTACTTACAGCTTCTCTCCAATATTTTTGTGCAACATTCTTCTCAATCATTAGTGTTCTTGCACAATCTATAATTGACCTATTTCTTCTCTCAACTATACCATTTTGTGGAGGTATTCTTGGTGCAGACATCTATCTCTTGATTCCTATATTGTTGCAGAACAGATTGAACTCATTTGATATAAACTCTCCACCTCGGTCAGATCTTAGACATTTCAGGCTTCCACCTATTTCTTTTTCAACTTTTTCCAAATACCACTTAAACAACATAAATGCATCATATTTTTGTTTCAAAAACATTACAGTCATCATCCTAGTGTAGTCATCAAAAAATATAATAAAGTACTTATCACCACAATAACTTTGTACACCCATAGGTCCACAAAGGTCAGTATGAACTAATTCTAAAATATTTTTAGAAGTAAAAGTCTTGCTCTTAAAACTAGATGTTGTCATTTTTACAAAATGACACTGTTTACACATCACATTATCTAGTTTCTTTAGTCTCAGCAAACCTCTAACTTTCTTCTTTTTACTGATATTTACTAGATTGTCAAGATTTACATGACACAAACTCTTATGCCATAACCATACATCATCAAATTGTGCAAACAAACATGTCTCTTTAGATAGGTCTAGATAAAACAAGTTACCTCTAGTTTGTTCCCCACTTCTAATTAGTTCACCAGTGGTATCAAATATTTTAGCCTTTCTATAATGAAACTCCACTCGGTAACCAATACTGTTTAGTCATGCAACACTCAAAAAATTGTAGGTAAGACCTTCAACCCAATAGGTATTTTCACATGTGATCTTATTAGTCATCTTAATTGATCCTTTACCTCTCACAGGACATGGTGCATCATTACCAAACTTAACACTTCTACCTTTCTAATGATCTAGGGTTTCAAGTTTAGTTTTATCACCAGACATGTGATGTGAGAAACCACTATCAATAATCCATTTATCATCTTTACTCACATAAGAAATAAGTGCAATTTTCTCATCTTCATTAGAATCATATTTCATAGCAACATAAACTACCTCAATATAAAAATTATCAGTGTCACTGTCAGTTTCCTCTTTAGCAATATAACAAGATTTCTTACCTTTATCTTTGTAGTCTTTGTACCTTCAATGATCTCTATTATCTATCTTATCCTTGTACTTTCTTTCTCTTTCCTCATCCTTGTCAATCTTATCAGGACATATTGCTACAACATGGCCAACTTTGTTACATGAAAAATAGATTATAGGAAGTTTACCTTTATATTTTCCTTTCCCTCTTTTTAATCTTCTAGCCATGAGTGCCTCAAGATCATCTAGTTCCTCATCAGAAGTGTCACTATCACTGTCACTGTCACCATCACTTTTCACACATTTTTATTTTTCCCTCTTAGACTTATGCAAAATCATTTGTGAATTGAATGTAGATTCAACATTAGGAACAATGTACTTATCATAGTTAGATAGCTCAAAAGCATTAAGGTTACCAACAAGACTTTCTAGAGTTAGAACATTACTAGGGTTATCTTGATTCTTGAATTGTAGAAATTATGATAGCATAGATAGGAAGCAAAGTTATCAATACTTTACCAATAATAGTCTCATCATCAATAATTCCATTAGCTCCTCTAATAGCATTCATTATCTCCTTAATTCTACCACAGTACTGAGAAATATTTTCACCTTCTTGCATTTTCATCTCATCAAACTTACCTGTCAAGCTTTCAAATTTTTCTCTCAGTACATTTATATCACCACCATAGATAGTTGCAAGAGTATCCCACTTTTTCTTTGAAGTAGTGTAGTCTTTGATATCTTCAAATTTAGGATAGCTTAAGGAAGATGCAATCTCCAACATTTCTTGATTGTGTTCTTATTTTTCTTGCATCTCCTTTGTAGTCAAAGGTGCAACAGGTATAACATAGTCATGTTCCACATAGTACTTCTCCAAATCACCAATACCAACTAGATGGAATTTCATCAGACTCTGCCATGCAAGGAAGTTCTCACTGTTCAATTTCGGTACCTCCTTTTTATACATCTTGATCATTAGCTTCAAGTACCTTTAAAATTTTCTCTGTAAGCACTGACAACTCTGATACCAATTGTTAGAATATTTAGAACAACAGAGAGGGGGGAGGGGTGAATCAGTTGTTCTCAAGTATAGATGTACCAATTGAACTTTTAAACACTTCAAAAATCTTAGATCTACTCACCAACACAACTCGGTCTTTACAGTATATATCAAAAACATATAACATGCAGTCCACTGTCCAAATGTAAATAACTTGCAGAATATAACAACATTCACATCAAAACATTCACACAAGTATAACACAAGGATTTATAGTGGAAACCCAACTTGGGAAAAACCACTTTGTAACATGTTACTAATATTTTCACTCTTTTGAAGTGAGCTATGTGAAAATCCAACCTTGTTAAAGGTATACAAACACACTACTAGGTGTGACCCAGTTAAAGGATTTAAACACTCTGTCAAAAGTGACTTGGTTAAAGGATTTAAGTACATTCCATTAGAATGCCACCTTGATTAAAATATTTATACAATTAATGTTAGTGTATATGATGAAAATCCACCTGTTAAGAACAAGTTCAAACATGCAAACGTTAACAACAAAGAGCATAATTAGTCTAATCTAACATGTTCATAAACTTGTAAAAAAAACATTAATTTCCACCATAACCTTGGATGAGCATGAAGCAAGTGCACCCAAGACTTGCTTGATTTAAGCTCTTAGAGAGGTTGTGGGTAAGCTCTCCCAACACAAGTATAGATCCCACTATAGATGCAAATATGATGAAGATTTGAGATGCTCAAGAAGAAGCTATAAAAGAAACTCTCAAGCATTCAAATGCAAGAGGGAAAAGAAGCTCAAGGAGGATCTATGAAAGCAATCCTTAAGCTCTATGGCATGCAAGTAAAACAAATGAAGCTAAAATCATGGAATGAGACTAAATCTATAATGAAAATCTAACAACTACCAAATGGTTAGTCAAGAAAACTCTAAGAACAATTCTAAGCATATACTAGCATAATAACTCTAATGCAAGAATGAATATGAATTTTATTGAGACAAGGGTCCTATTTATAAGATATTGGAGGGCTGAGGTGAGGTGGCATCTATGTGGAATTCACATAGGTGCCACCAAGGAGACACATAAGCCATGCAAAGTCCAAGATCTTCTCACACATATGTGAGCAACTTGGGATGTGAGAGGTCAATGTGTACTTCAAGTACATGTGTAAGTGTGTGTAAGAGATGTGTAAGTGAAAAAGTCCATTTTCACCATTTTAGAATGTGTAACAAGTGTCATAAAATGTAAGAATCCTCATTTGTGCAAATTTTGGTAATTTTTAAAAAGGTCATTTTTAGAAATTTGCTCACACATGTGTGAACAAATAATTAGGACTAATGGATGTAGGAATCTAAAAATTGGCCTAATTAACCTTAGTTAATTAGTGAGTAGGCTTACTAGATAGAAAATGGTGTGTCTAGGATAGCATCTAGGTTGGATTTATGATTAAATTAAATAAAATTTAATTTAATCATGGTTTAGTAGAAATAAAGAATGTGAGGGGATTAAATAAATTAAAAATTTATTTAAAAGGGGATTATGGAGGAACGTGTATTAAATAAAATTTAATACATTATGAAAGGTAGTTTTAAATTTAATTCAAATACTATAATTAGTGAATTTATTTAATTAAATAAATAGATAAATTTAACAAATATAATTAATTAAAAAATTAACTATAATATTATTTGGGACCATTAATTAAATTAAATTAAATTAATGTTAAAAGAATAAATTTAGGTGTCTACATTTTGCCCCTCTTTGATGCAGTGTCAAAAAAAATGACATTGCATCAAAGAAAAGAAAATATAGATGCCCCAGAAGAAAAGTCAGTTTGAGGATGTGCACCCTCAGAAAAATAAATTAGAATTAAAAATTGTGGTGAATTTTCGCGAAAAAAAGGGCAAAGAAGGACTTTGCATGACTTAAAAAAAAGAAGGAAAAAAAAGAAAAAAAGGAAGGTCAAAAAGATCTTTTCCCTTTTTTGAAAAAAGGGACCCTTTATAAAAAGGGGGGAGAAGGGGAAAAGTTATTCATTTTTACCCCTAAGGATAAGGAAAAAATAGGAGAGGAGAAGGAAGAATGATTGGATGAAGAGATAGGATGTAGTTGGGTGAGTGGTTTATCAATGAGCAGTTGACAGGGGTGATCCAGTAAGTGCCTGAGCTCATCTTTGTCATTTTGTAGTCTTTGAAAAATTGATTGGCAAATGGGTAGATTTGGGGTTTTTGTTTTTTGTTTTAGATTTGTGGGGTTTTAGAAAAAAAAGATGGGGGGGGGGGGAAATGGCGAGGCGGCAGTGTTGATTGACAGCTCTACCCAAGCTTCACTACCTATAGGTGGTGCCACCCATCAGTCGACGAGGGGCTCCACTAGGGTAACTCGGGCATACCCACCCATTGCCCAACGAGAAGCTCTACCTGGGGATACCAGGCATCACCACGCGTCACCAAATCGGTGACTCCACCTAGGGATATCGGGCATAGCCACCTGTCGATAGAGGGGTGGCTCTGCTTGGTGACCTCAGGCAGTGAGGCCGCTCATTGCTAGACGGGTGGCTCCACTCAGGTAGACTGGGTGTAGCCACCCGTTGACATAATGATGTTGTGAGAGCAGTTGACAGAGGCGGAGTGGGGCCAGGTGACTTTATGTGGCCTACAACATGTGCATGAGTGGCCACATCTGAGAGTGCATAATGTGCTGATGACAACACTGATCGAGAGATTGTACTTAGATATGTCAAGTTTCCATTTGCCGACCAAGGAGGCAACAGTTACATTGCTAGACGTATGGAGGATTCTATAGATATCAATTCGGGGGGAGATGGCTGAGTATCAGTTGGAGAGGGTGAGTAGTTTATGGAGGAGAGCTTCAGATAGTGGGAAGACCAGCTACCAATTGATTGGTAGTGGATGTCATGGTGAGGGGGAATGGAGGCAGGACTACCCCTGCTAGCATTGTACTTAGCCGGATTGGTAGGAGGGAGACTGATGCCAGACCATTCAGGGCATGGATTTCTGATTGGATGGGAAAGGGTATTGAGCCAGATGCTGGAGGAGGATGGTATGGAGTTTTGCTGGGCATATACACTGTTAGCATAGGTGTATTATGACCTTCATATGTTTTCATACCATACTCAATGTATGATGGGACTGAGAGTTATACTACTGCTAGTCTGGGTATGGGAGCATATTGCAGTGGTATGACCACTACAAGGAGAGGGCTGACGATAGCACTATGAGCCATATGCATATCAGTATCAATCACCCTTGACATATGGATATGTGAGATCAGTGGAGACCTGGCAGAGGATATTAGATGAGATGATATGGTTTGAGTGGAGACCATTCAGAGGGTGTGAGACATGGGGGTACTGGGATTAGTAGATAGGGAGAGAGGATGGTGCTCTAGATGCAAAGTACTTGGGATAAATGCAAATAGATAGTTGGTTGATTGGGAGGATGATTTTTCAGATAGTAAGATACATGCCTTCTTGAGTATGTAGATAGTTTGGCCTAAGGCAGGATATAGTGCCAGATAGTTATCCACATCCGATCATCTCGAGAGAGATTGGGTCAATATGGGGTGTTAGAGTAGATCTCCAGAATGTTAGGAGTAGCTGGAGAGGTATGCAACTAGTACCAGGGACAACAGCCTAGGGATAGGGGGTAGACATAGGGGTGACAACTGAGTATGCCACTTGGTGGGAGAGGTAGAGGCCAGTGAGGCTGATAGAGCCAAGAGCAAGAGAGGCTATAGATTAGATAGAATCTAAGGAGGACAAGGAGGAGGATGATGATGAGGAGGATGAGAAGAGACCAGCAACAATGCTAGGAGTTGGGTTTTAGGCATAGAGGAAGGTGACATAGCATCGGAGAGGGATAGTACAGAGACTAGTGACAGGTGGCCCTGCATAGGCAGTGCGAAGGGAGTGAGAGGAGATGGCCCAGGAGCCAGTGTAGGAGGATGAGGAGATGAGACTGGGAGGGTTAGGAGGAGATGAGAGGTAGGGTGATCAGGAGTAGGGAGACACCTTACAGGAAGAGGTGAGATGGTTAGAGGCTTTGGTGGTAGTGGAGAGGGATAGAGTAGCTAGAGCAGAGGCCCAGATGGAGACTATGCATCGGGAGTTGGGTATACTACAGGGTTGAGTGGGTACAAGGAAGGTTACCAAGAAAAGAGCTGACACCAGTATAGAAGGGATGATGGGGGAGGTAGCCTAATTTTTGGGCCAGATGGAGGAGATGTAGAGACATACAAACATTCATACCTAGTGACTGACAGAGGATAGGGACACGTGGCAGAGATGGGCAGAGACCTATCGAGGGGAGAAGGAGTTATTGAGACAGGGGGTGATTGAAACAGGTGTAGGGAAGTTAGTGACATGGATGATGGATGCACAATGAGAGGCATCAAGGATGGGGAGAGAGGATGCCTATTATATGGGCCTCTATCATCAGACAATACCTTTAGAGCAGAGACAACCGCCTTATTCATAGCATGGGATATCAGAGAGGACTCGAGGGGTGTCATCAGGATCAGTAGCTAGACCACTGAGAGAGAGGATGATAGGTGGTGAAAGTGGGAGATGAGCAGAGAGATCTACTCCATGGGGTGGATAGGAGGATTTAGGATGACAGGGACATCTTCCAGTGGTTATGATATCCAGTTGATTATACATGATATGTTTTTTGGAGATTTTTAGATGAGATGTATATGCATAGCAGCACTAAGGTGCATGATGTATCATTTCAATGTACCATGATTTTATGATACACACACACACACACACACACACATTTTTGTGGTGTTATTTCATGAGTTTATTTGATGGATTATAAGATGATGCATAGTACTATATTATGATACTGACATGTGTGATGTAGGATGTGTATGAAATGTGTACTATATGATGTGCAAAGTTTATATGAATGGATGTTTTATTATGCATATGTGATGCTTATGAATGTGCAATGCATAGATAATGATTAATGGTTAAATAGATATGCGAGATATATTTGACATGCAATGTGTATTTAACAATTAATGGTGAATGAGATAGATATGACATGAAACATGTATTTAATGATTAATGATTAATTAGATATATTTTACATGCAATGGTAACTAAATGATCTTAACTAGATGGGGTAGAATGTAATGAAATGAACTAGTGTCACTTTATTATGATGATGTTTTTTTTTTTTTTTGTAAGGTGCCCGTTTACCAATTGTGTACCAAACAATGATTTTTTTAGGAACATTATCTTCTTTTTAGGATTTTCTACTTTTCTGATGTTTAGGATTTTCTGCTTTTTTGATGTTTAGGATTTTTTTAGGACTTTTTTTGATTTTTAGGATTTTTTGTTGAATAACACTGTACAGGAACTGAATGCTGAGTTATGCATAAAAGTGCTTCAAATGTAGGATATTTACTAGATTAGGGAGTGGATCTCCCTCAGGTGTTGCAATCTGATATGCCCCAGAACCGAATTTAGTAGTAATTGTAATACCCAAAAAATGGGCTATAAGTTCATTAATCTCCTACATCTTCAATTCGAATGAAATCGACATCAAAGTCCTAATCTAAGGCACATCTAAACATCATCAAATCATAATTGATTATCTTAAATTCTGCATCGGGGAATATTCTTAGTAATATTCCTAATCATCATAATTATCTTTAATTTTATAATTATTTGGCAATAAATCACATTTATCCTAAAGTTTGATTAATTGAATATTTTCATATTTAATTAATTAGATTTAATATCTTGCCACTTAATTGTGTAATTAAATTTAATTCTATCTATTATTAATTGTATTATTTAATTTTGACAATAAATCCAATATCCTGTGAATAATTGATTAAATTCTTATTTAATTAATTAAAGCAATTTGTCATTATTTAATAATATAGTTTTTAATAAAAGTTTGATAAAATAATTGATTAACCCATAAATCAATTATTTTATTTTTAAAAGTAGTTAAGTTGGAAATAAATCACTTTATTATTAAATTAATTCATAAATAAAACATGCACAATCATAAAAGTAGACAACTATCAATTATCAATTAAAGCTAAACTCTATTTTGAGTTAAAACTTAGCTTTTGCATGTTTTTGTGAGTTAATTATCTTTATTTAAAAATAACTAAAAAATCAAGCTGAGTTATTTGAGTGATTTATGACTTTTTTCCATGCACCTCCAAAGCCTTGGATTTCTATAAATTAAAGTCTCAGCTCATCTCAAATCATCTCATAATTTTGCAAGCTTACTTTGCCAAAGTCATCTACGAATTGCACAACTATTTTGAAGAATTAGAATTTGGAGAATCAAAGCTTATTGCGAATCAAGGCTATTGTGAGATCAATTCTTTTTTTTTTTTACATTCATTTAGATTCTTTTTCATATCATTGTTAGATCATTTTAGCATATCAATTTCCATATTAGCATAGATTCATATCAGTTTTTATCATTCTTATTGCATAGAAAATATAAAAAATATAGATTAATTACATTCATTCCATATCCATCTTTTGCATTCAAATCCTTTGTTTAAGTGTCATCTAGGTCACTGATCTTGATAACAATCTGAGAACATTAATCTCACACCTACTAGAAGGCAGTAAATCGCTTGGTTAAATTAGATTTCAATTTTGCATGATTTGATTATAGCTAACCTCTAATGTTTTACTGAAGTGTTGTATCTACAGATCAGGTACAAAATTCACACACACATTTCTGGCGCCCACCGTGGGGCCACCCACTTTTGCATGCTGGTTTTGATTTTTTTTGGGAGCTAAAACCCTAAAGTTTCAAAAATTTAATTTTATCTCCCAAACGGCTTGGATTTTTGGTCTAAATTTTTTTTTTCAAGTTTGTGACATATCGAGGAAGCTATAGTAAAAAATTAAGAATTTTTTGAGATGTTTTGAATTTTTAATAATTTTTTCTTGAAATTCTAGAAAAAATTAATATCTGATGCAAATCATCATATTTTTTGGAAATTTTTATATTTTTAGAAAATTATTGAAATTATATAGGGGGTCCATTCTTTGTGTTTTAAATTTGGACATGATATAATAGCTCAAATAGTCAATTTACAAAAACTGGTCTGTTTTGATAAAATGGGTCTCTAGGGCACAAATGAAGAGATTTTTCTAAAATTTTTGCATTTTTGGAAAGCTTTCTATTTCTTAGCAGGGATCTCTATTCTGAATTTCTATTTTTGTGGCCAAAATCATATCAAAAAAATTAGATCTTGTTGACTAGGTCAAATGTAGTGCAAAAAAATTAAAATTTTGTGATGGGTATGCACTTATTTTTCATATGATTCAATGCATGATATGAGTTGTCATTTGGATTAATTTCTAGTTATTATTTCTTCTAACAATTGATTTTTAGATCTAACCCTAGGGTTTTCATAAGTTGAATATACCTTGCATATCTTGTTTGCTTGTTGGCTTGTTGGAGAGTTCGTAGCTTGCTTGCATAGTAAAGCTCAACAAAAATTATGAAAAATCAGGTAAAATCTACTAAGTGCGTTGCAAGGATCCCAGGTATTATCTTTCATCTAATGACATTTCGATTTGGGACTTAAAATAAATCTCTCGTCTATCTAGCTTGGGTGATTCTTTTAATGCTTTTGTTTTACACACGTGCATAATTGATACTAGGTTGTGACCCCTTAAAGATTCATTAAGTAGTTTTAGATACTTGTGATTGATCTTGATTTCTATTTTGGATTATTAGACTCACTAATCCACCGGCCCCTCATTTTCACCCCGTGGTTGCAATCTCAGCGCCATAAAGGGGAGGGGTCAATAGGATAGAAGCGTTAAGTGTTCCACTTGGCAACCCTTTTGTGCTTTTAGGAACTCGCTTGTTTTCTAAGTTGGGGACTCATTTTCAGCTTGTGTGAGGTGTTAAGTGTTCCACCTTATGGACTCATCTCATATTCTCTTTAAGCGTTAAGTGTTCCTCTTTCTTCTTTTTGGGTACTTTTGGTAGATTTGCTTTCGGGAATATATCTATGCTCACATAGTAATTAGACCCTATGAACACTATTCGTGATTCTTGAGAGATTGGATTCCCAGTGAAATTCTTCTTGACGATAGAATCCTTGTAGGTAGGGAGGATACTTAGTGCATTTCACATTCAACTTGGTTATAGTGTGTCTTCTCTTATTGATCGATACATTCTCTCCTAGGAGAGGTTGATAGATCACGTGGGGTTGACATCACGAGCTTTGGTGAATCAAAATTGGTTAGTGCACCTTCTCTTATTAATTGATACATTCTCTCCCCGGAGAGGGTGATAGATCACGTGGAGTTGGCATCATAGACCTTGGTGAAGCAAAACTTTGTCTTAGCGTGTCAGATTAATCTGCTTGCTTTGTTTGGGTTAAAAGTGAAAAAGTGTCAAAAACCTTGGATCTAGAGCCAAGTCCCCTTGTGGTATACTATTGTGAGTCATCTTTAGAGAGGGTTAACCATAGCAGACAATCCCTTCACAGGGAAAACTACGTTGACAGAACCTCAAGCGGTCATAGCCATTTTCACCGTGGTAGTGACAGCTGCTATATAAATGTCCTTGTGGAGGAAATCTCCATGGGTATGGTTCATTGTTGGGTTGTCAGATCTCCCTAGCAGCTCCTGAAGATTAAGTTCTTGGACTGTGTCAAAACCTTGGTGCGCCGAGATTGGAGTTCACCCCTTTGGATCATAAAAGTTGTAGAGTCAAACCATTACTAAAAACCCTAGCGAGGCCAAATTTTCATTTTATAGGGTATATGTGCGTTATTGCAAAACATTTTTGGAACATACACAATTAGCGCTTCTAAGGATTAGAATGAATAAGTCACTTGATTGTTCATGCGCAAGGTTGCTTTTGCCCTTGTTCATTATTTTTAGACATGCTTGAAATCACTTGTTTGCTATTTTGCGTGCTTGTTTATCTATCTAGTTATTGAAAACAGACAAATCTGTTACAATCTTCAAATCTAGACATTGAAATTTGCAAACAATTCAAATCTGAAAACTCAAAATTTGCAAAATCTAAAGTCAAATTCTTTTCTAGAGTCAAAAGTTGTCTCAGGAAGTCAGAAAGTCATATGAGTTTCCATCAAGTGTCATTTCAGTACTGCCCTTCTGTCGTATGATAGCAAACCCAGTGTCATACGAGTTTTCATGCTAGCAAATTCTCAAAGTCAAAATCTTGCAACTGTCATATGATATTGTCAAGTGTCATTTCATTATAACCCATCTGTCATATGATTGAGTACCCAGTGTCGTACGAGTTTCCATGCCAGTAAATTCTCAAAGTCAAAATCTTGCAACTATCGTATGAGATTTTCAACTGTCGTTTCATTGCAACCCAACTGTTGTATGAGTTTTGCAATTGTCATTTCATAGCATACCCACTGTTGTATGAGTCTACAGAGTGTCGTTTGGGAAATTTTTGAAAGTTGCCAAAAAAATTGTCAAAATTGCCAGATACTTTAGCTTTTACAGCCTATTTCCAAAATCTGTCAAACGAGTCACTATGTCAAGAACATAGCAGTAGCCATTGAGAATCCGTACACATGTCTCAAAGAGTCAGTACACAAGAGGAAGAAGCTCTAATCACCACTATGATGAAGCAGCTGCAAGCTATGCAAGTTGAACTTAACAATCTTAAGAAAGAGAAGGAACCTAAGAAATTCTCTAGGGAAGCTCTATGCCATTTTCCATTTGATAAAGACTTGTACATGTCACCATGCCCCCGGACAAAATTTGAGCAATGTGATAACCCTTATGATACCTCTTCCACGGAGAGTGACATATCCAGCTTTGGAGACTATGATGACTATGACGACAGATAATGTAATGATACTTATGACACCTCTGTTCCTAAGAGTCCTCCTCGTCGTGTGTTCCTACTTACTACAAATGGGCCATCACATTGGATAGATCATGATGGTGATCCATATGATTCTGATTTTGAAAAAGACTTTGATGACTTTTGTGGACAATACCTTGATTATGATCCATCTACTACTACTGAGGACTATAAAATGCATCGTGCTAGCTTGAAACGTCAATACTATAAGGATCTCTCCTCTAAGAACTCTCAGACTGAAAATAAAGATTACACTCTCAAGCAAGATCATGTTAATGCTGAACTTTTGTCTGGTGATGGTTCCCTTCCATCCCCTACTTCCTCCAATACCCATACATTTCCTAAAGCTTCTGAGTCTTTCAAATCTTTCACAGAACCTTCATCTGACACAAGCCCTAATACTTTTCATGCGGTTCCCTATAGTTATCCTCCACGCTTACCTCTTAAAGAAACTCAAGCTAACCTTCACTTGGCTGCAAATACTTTCAATAATGCTAAACTTAAAGAGCCTATGCCTTCATATGCTACAATGCCTACTCCAGCTAGTCCTTCCCCATCTCTTCCAAAGTCTTCCATACAATCCCAACATGCTTCGTTGTCTTTAGAAGTGGCTCCATGTCAAGAGGACTCTAAAAATGATGAAGAAAAGAACATAAAGAAAGATCAAGATCAAGAACCTTCCATGTCATCCAATCCTTTTCATGATGTCTCTTATCTGCTTCATGGTTCTTTTGATCCTACACACCCTTTTTCATGCATTCCACCATGTCTTAAGTTTTTTCCTAAGCAAGATCAGGCTACTACTTACACCGTTGAGCTTATTGACAATCAAAATAACCTTACCCCACTTCCAATTTTCAAAGATGATACTTCCATTAAGGTTATTGAAAATGGTGTTGTTACTTCCAATGTTAAGCCTATTGAAAATCAAGAGAAAAATGATACGCTTATGCTATCCAAAGATCCTTGTCAAGATCAAAGTCTTCCATCTTCTTGTTCTACCACTCCATGTTCGCTTCCACTTTCTACTCTTCGTAAGTCTTTGCAAGCTTTGAATAATTCTATCAAAGAAGGTGCTCATATTCATGATGTCCATGATTCTATTGAAAATTCAAATGCTCACTCTAAAGATGCTGATATCCTTGGTTGTCATATAGATGCCGATGAACTTATTGATTATCCTTTTGTATCTTCCACTTCCATCCTTGGACTTCTTCCACCACTACTAAGAGCTTCACGTCTGCCTTCCATCTTGGGTCTTTATGTCCTTTCACTTTCCCCTCTTAACTCTCATAATTTTCCATCCATCTTGGGTCCCTACGTCCCTCCATCTCCTATCTTTCCTTAATATCAACATAGATGCATACCCTTGAATCCTTTTCATCCACTCACCCATTTAAACCAGTCATATCCTCCTTCTTCCACAAGTCCCAAGTTTTTTGGAAGTAAGTTGAATGTTCAATAAAAGAAAAAAAAGCAATACAAGAATCTATCAAAAAAAAGAAAATCACCATGTCTCCTTTAATAGACATGGAAATATAAAGTCAAAAGAGATATCTAAGAAAAAAACTACAAGATAAGTATGGGTTCCAAAATCCATCATTCAAGATATTCTCTCTAGATCATCAAAAGAAATGAAAAGCCTACAACTATATGGATTCCAAAGTCTCTCTTGAGGGAGTCTCATGTTGAACAACAAGTGAAGTTGACATTCAAGCTTCCAAAGACTTCCACTTCATCTTCTTCCAAAAATATTCTTTCATTCTATGTACCTAAACCACAACCTCTACTATCCATTCACCATATTCCTTCATGTATTACTTCATTCATGATTCCTCCATCCTCTCACCACCCTTCAAGGTATGTGTTGATGTTGAGCTTGCCTTCCTTTCCATTTACCCTTTCACAATCCTTCCATTCATTATCCTTCTACCTTCTATCCTTTTTCCTCATTTGCCTATTCCTCCTATCTTCTAACCTCACTTGCTTTACATAAAACCTTATCCTCCATTTTTCTCTTCCATCTCCCTTTCCCTAGCAGCATCTTTGAGCATATCATTTTGAATCTTTGGCATATCATGGTTTATCCTTTCAAGGAGCATATCTAAAAAGCTTGCCTTCTTTCAAAAAAAGAAAAAAATAAAAATAAAATTAAAAATATGCCTTGGTGAAAACCTAGAAATAGGCACCTTGGTAGCAAAAGTAAAGAGAAATAAATTCATCCTATGGTGAGAACCACTCCCTTGTGGTGCCTTGGATAAGTACCATGATGAAAACTTGGCAATCAGACATCATGCATAGTTCTTCTACATATTTCATCCATTTCATCTTCTCTCTTTGATCTTGACAATGTTGATCTATACATGAATATTTGGCTATCTTGTGAGCTATTTTACAGTGATCTTGCTTTCATTCCCTTCCTGTTTAGCCTTCATATCTATTTTTCTCCATTCATTCTAGCCTTTTTCCATCCTTTTCCCCTTTGGTCTTGATATAATAACAAAAAAAGAAAAAGAAAGAGTAAAACATGATGCTATGAAGCCTCTTGACATGTCTACTCCTTTGGACTACATCCTATCCTTCTTTGGCATTACGTGTTTGTGACTTATCCTATGCTGGCCTTTCATTGCTTGTCCAAATGTGCTTTACATGACATTTTTTTTTTTTCCCTAGCTTGGGTATTCTTGAGGAGTTTTCCCTTGAGGATTTTTCCCTTCATTCTCCTTCATTCTCTTGTCTTCCATCTCTTCCACCAGCTTGTCAATCCCTCTTGTTCTCCACCTTGCTAGACATTGGGACTGCACGATATAATCTTGTTTGAGAGTTTGAAAATGGAAAAAGATGCTATCAAATATACCAAGTATCAGAACAAGTATCAGAACTAGTATCAGAACCAGTATCAGAACAAGTATCAGAACTAGCATTAGAACTAGTATCAGAACCAGTATCAGAACCAGTATCAGAACTAGTATCAGAACAATTATCAGAACACATATTAGAACACCTACTGAGGCTACACCTTTCACTTTAGTTTATGGGTCTGAAGCGGTACTACCTATTGAGGTTGAAATCCCATCACTTAGAATTAGAATACATGGACTTGTCATCGATGATGAATACAGAGTGTCTAGGTTGCAAGAACTTGAACTACTAGATGAGCATAGACAAGTAGCATATGATCATCTCAGAGTATATCAGAAGAGAATGTCTAGAGGTTACAACAATAAAGTCAGACACAGAGAATTTCAGGTTGGCGATCTAGTTTTGAGAGAAAATCCTAAAAATCAATTCCATCGAGAACGCAAGGGGAAGTTCAAACCCAACTGGCTAGGTCCCTTTGTCATCACTACTACTTTTGGCTCTGGTGCCTATCAACTCTCAATGACTGAAGGAGAACAGCTCCGAGAACCAATCAACATTCTCTATCTAAAATTTTTTTACGCCTAAGACATTCAGTCTATGGTTAAATATTCAAAAAAAATCTTAAAAATTAGAAAAAGTCCTGAAAAAATGAACATCTTGGTGAAAACCTAGCAATAGGCACCTTGATGATTCACAAAAAAAATCAAAAAATATCAAAAATTCAAAAAAATCAAAATATCAAAAATTCAAAAAAATAAAAAAATATCAAAAATCCAAAAAAAAAAAAAAAAAGTGTCTTGGTGAAAACCTAGAAATAGGCACCTTGGTAGCAAAAATAGAATCTCTGCCAAGATGGTGAAAACCTGGCAAACAGGCACCACTTGTTCTAAATGCTCCATCTATCAATGCAATCTTGGTCTTTCCTAGCTTTCAGTCTTGCTTTAGTTTGTACATATCTCCTGATTTGTTTCTGCATTTTTAGTTTTCAATAAGTCGGTCTGTACACCAATCAGCTCAAGCGTCTGTATCCTATCAATGTTTAACAATTGGGGGCAATCAATGTCATATCCTATGGTCTCCCATGTATCTTAGACAGATCATATCTAGTCAGAGTCCTTTGAAGCTTCATGTGAGTCAGTCAGTCAGTCTTGTCTCCAGAAAGGATTTTGCATCTACAACAATGCAATCAAACATCAAAACTCAACTAAAAACAATCTATGCTTTTTACATGCTTTTATCTCCTTGTATGCTTACTGATTCACATTGGGATTTCTACATATTGTATCCCTTCGAGCTCTTTGATGATGTCCTTTATAGGACTTAGAGAGTGATGACTAGGGGCATAATCTTTTTTTTGTCTTCTGCTTGTATGTGAAAATTTAACAACTTTGGAAATTTTGGATTGAAATGGTGTCTGACTGTAAGAGCCTCTATCTCGAATTGGATGGCCATGCGTATCTCGACCATTGATACCCAAAAAATTCAAAGAAGTTTGATCTAACTATTGTCTTTTTGAGTGAGTTCTTTCTCCTACTATGAAACATGATCTTGCCTAAGGATGTGAATGATAAAGGGTCACTACGGGTAATTCACATTGAATTTAGAATGATCTCTTGACTGTTTGATGTGTTTGCAATGCAAGGAGTATTCCGGTCATCATGACGTTTATGTTTTGATGCTTATACGAGTTGCTATATCAAAATGGACATGATATTCAGGTCATCCTAGCGCTTGTGCCTTGGTGCTTATATCTAATCTGACATTCTAAAAATAAAACCAATATTCATATGTCCATGGTTGTTTTGGACCAGTGGGTGTTGTATTGGTTCTTGAGCATTACAAATCGATATTCATATGTCCATGGTTTCATAGCTAGTGGGCATTGTATTGATTTATCTGGTTACCTAAAAGTTCAATGATGATAACAAATCGACTATGATCAGTGACTAGGTCCTAGGTTTTAGGTTGCATTTCATTTTGCATGTCTCTTTGCATTTTGCATATTGCATGATCTCACAATGATTAAATGAACTTCAATGCTTAAACGATTCTTCAAATTGTATCTTCAAGTCTAACAAGCGCTGAATCTCACACAAAGGTTCCTCCAATGAAGCAACAAGTAGAATCCTTTTTCGGGATCAAAAATCAAAATATGAGATCATTTATCTTATTCACTACTTGCATAATCAACCTTCCATCATCACAGAAATCTAAAATTCAATTTAACTGATTATCTTACATCAAACTATCAAAATTTCAACTTGGACAACCATGGTCAACTCATAGTTTCAGCTAGTCAAACATGGTCTTTTGAGACCTTCCAACGATGCACAATGCATTCCCAGACGTGTTTAACCACTTCTCAAATCAATTAACATGCTTCTAAACTATCAATGCTGAATTTTCTTGTCAGATTTCAATTTTAATCCCGAAGGGGGCATGGTAGTGCACATCATTCAAAGTCTGTAAATCAAATTCTATCAATCTTTCATCAGTGATCAAGATAAACAATCACGTCTAGTTACTGATTCATCAAAAAAGTCCTCATCGCTCGGGGCAAATCTATCATCACTTGGGGCATATCAGATTCATCAAGATCCATATCAATCTGGTATTCTCCTAATCTTGTAAACTGTATCAATTTTTGCAACCATCGGATCATAGTGTTCTTTCCTTGATTCTTCGGCAACTGAAGGATTCAGATGTGATACTTGCTAGTTCTGCTAAGACAATTGAGTCTAGAACCAGTCACTCACTTCTTTGCAATCTTAAGATTTGGAATCAGGCATTTTGACACTTTTTCACAATCATAAGTTTATTTGCTGTTATAGTGAACATTATCTTTGGTCATTCAGGACCTATTATCTCCATATCAAATCAATATCAATCAGCTTCTGTCTCATATCAATTATCAATTTCAAACATCAGTTTCATATCTTTATCAAACACAGACTATCTTTGAACCACTGCGCTTCACACAGTAATTCAAAGAGGGGCAAAATGTAATACCTCCAAAATGGGCTACAAGTTCATTAATCTCCTACATCTTCAATTCGAATGAAATCGACATCAAAGTCATAATCTAAGGCACATCTAAACATCATCGAATCATAATTGATTATCTTAAATTCTTCATCGAGGAATATTCTTAGTAATATTCCTAATCATCATAATTATCTTTAATTTTATAATTATTTGGCAATAAATCACATTTATCCTAAAGTTTGATTAATTGAATATTTTCATATTTAATTAATTAGATTTAATATCTTGCCACTTAATTGTGTAATTAAATTTAATTCTATCTATTATTAATTGTATTATTTAATTTTGACAATAAATCCAATATCCTATGAATAATTGATTAAATTCTTATTTAATTAATTAAAGCAAGTTGTCATTATTTAATAATATAGTTTTTAATAAAAGTTTGATAAAATAATTGATTAACCCATAAATCAATTGTTTTATTTTTAAAAGCAGTTAAATTGGAAATAAATCACTTTATTATTAAATTAATTCATAAATAAAATATGCACAATCATAAAAGTAGACAACTATCAATTATCAATTAAAAATAAACTCTATTTTGAGTTAAAACTTAGCTTTTGCATGTTTTTGTGAGTTAATTATCTTTATTTAAAAATAACTAAAAAATCAAGCTGAGTTATTTGAGTGATTTATGACTTTTTTCCATGCACCTCCAAAGCCTTGGATTTCTATAAATTAAAGCCTCAGCTCATCTCAAATCATCTCATAATTTTGCAAACTTACTTTGCCAAAGTCATCTACGAATTGCACAACTATTTTGAAGAATTAGAATTTGGAGAATCAAAGCTTATTGCGAATCAAGGCTATTGTGAGATCAATTTTTTTTTTTTTTTAAACATTCATTTAGATTCTTTTTCATATCATTGTTAGATCATTTTAGCATATTAATTTCCATATTAGCATAGATTCATATCAATTTTTATCATTCTTATTGCATAGAAAATATCAAAAATATAGATTAATTGCATTCATTCCATATCCATCTTTTGCAATTAAATCCTTCGTTTAGGTGTCGTCTAGGTCACTGATCTTGATAACAATCTAAGAACATTAATCTCCCACCTACTAGAAGGCAGTAAATCACTTGGTTAAATTAGATTTCAATTTTGCACGATTTGATTATAGCTAACCTCTAATATTTTACTGAAGTGTTGTGTCTACAGATCAGGTACAAAATTCACACACATAGTAATAAAAAATGGTCCCAACCAATTGGGTGCAAACTTCCCTTTCTTTTCTCAGTTTTGGAGATTCTTCATGTTATGTTGCAGGATCAAATCACCTACATTAAAATCACGGGGTTTGATCTTCTTGTTGAAATGTAAGCGCAGGTGATTTTGATACACATGGAGGTGGTTGAGGGCAGTGAGGCATCTCTCATCGAGGAGTTGCAACTCTTGCAAGTGGGCAGCCCTATATTCTTCTTCGGACATCAGGTTCTTGAGAGAAATCATGAGGGAAGGGTTCTCAATTTCAATGGGTAAGATAGCCTCAGACCCATAGATAAGGGAAAATGGAGTAGCACCAGTAGGAGTATGGATGGAGGTTTGGTAGGCACAGAGGGCAGGGTTGAGTTGTAGGTGCCAATCATGGCCATCATCATCAACAGTCTTTTTGAGGATTTTTAAGATGGTTTTATTTGTAGCCTCAGCTTTATCATTGCCCTGCGGGAAATATTTGGAGGAACAATGCTGGGTAATGCCAAATTTCTTGCAAAGGTCAGAGACATCAAGATTCTTGAAGGGTGTTCCATTATTAGTATGGAGATCTTTGGGGATCCCATAGAGGCAAATGATATAATTCAGGATAAACTTAGAAATTTTCTTACCGATTGTATAGGTGAGGGGGATTGCTTTGACCCATTTAGTAAAGTATTCAGTGGCAGCTAGGATATACTTGTGACCACCAGCATAGTTTGAAAATATCTGGCCCACAAGGTCAAAACCCCAGTGAGAGAAAGGCCAAGGTGTGATGGTGGGTTGGAGGGATTGAGTGGGAGTGTGTATCAAATCACCATGCTGCTGACAAGGAATACACTTTTTCACATAATGATAGGCATCATGTTCCATTGTCGGCCAATAGTATCCAGTGCGGAGCAACTTATTTGCTAAAGTGAGACCACTAGAATGGGCTCTACAAATTCCTTGATGCACCTCTTCCAAAGCCATGTGTGCTTCCTCTAAATTCAGATATCAAAGAAGAGTTCCATCAAAGTGTTTATGAAAAAGAGTGTCTCCAAGGATTATGTAATGAGAAGTGTGACAAATGAAGGTTTTTTGTTGGTTAGGCGTAAGCATGAGGGGAATGGTTTTATCATGAAGGTAGGCGAGGATTTCCTAATACCAAGGTGATTCGAGACCAACAATTTCACACACCATCTCAAAATCTAGTTGGTCATAGGCAGGGACCATAAGATTCTCAAGAAGAAATTCACACCATGTGCTTGTTTTTGGCATAGATATTAGTGAAGCGATGGTGGCCATGGCATCTGCTGCTTTATTGTTTAGTCTTGGGATTTTTTGGAAAATGAGGCTTGTAAATTTTTTTTTTAGATCTTCAACCATGCATCGGTAAGGGAGAAACTTGTCATCCTTGGTGTGAAATTCATCATTGACTTGTTTGATAACTAATTGGGAGTCATCGAAAACAAGCAAACTTGTGATCTTCCATCGGACAGCTTGGCGAAGCCCTGTGACCAAGGCCTCGTATTCTGCTATGTTGTTCATGAAAGAAAATGTAAGTTTATAAGATTTAGGGATAAGATCCCCTTGCAGTGTTACAAATAGAATTCCTACCCCTGATCCTTTCTGGGTAAAAGATCCATCAAAATAAAGCTTCCATTGAATGCTAGGAGTGATAGTCATGATAGTTTCATCATGAAAATTTGTGACAATAGGATGATCTCTAGGAATGGGAGCCTCTACAAGTTGATCTTCTATTGCTTTCCCTTTGATGGCTTTGCATTCTGTGTACACAATATCATATTCACTAAGGATCATGACCCATTTTTCCATGCAACCTATCAGGGAAGCTTTAGATAACAAGTACTTAAGTGGGTCAATCTTTTCTATCAATTGTACTTTGTGGTTAAGCATATAATGGCGTAGTTTCTGTGTACAAAAGACCACAGCTAGACAAGCTCTTTCAATAGTGGTATAGTTGAGCTCATAACCCACTAAAGTCTTGCTAAGATAGTAGATGGCACATTATTTTCCATTGTCATCTAACTGTACTAGGAGAGCACCCAGTGCTACTGTAGTTGTAGAGATGTAGAGATTCAAAGATCTTCCTGGAATAGGTAGGACCAAGACTGGTGGATTAGCTAGATATGCTTTGAGTTGTTCAAAAGCCTTTTGACACAAGCAATCCCAAACAAATTTAATATCCTTTCTGAGTAGGTGATAGAAAGGATGAACCTTGTCTACTAGTTGTGAAACAAATCTTCAGATGGATTGAAGTCTTCCTTGCAAGCTCCTTAATTGTTTCAAAGTTTTAGGAGGTGGCATCTCCAAAATGGCTTTCACCTTCTTAGGATCCACTTCTATTTCTCTGTGAGATACAATGTAGCCTAAGAGCTTACCTAATTGCACACCAAAGATATATTTTTTGGGATTCAATCGAACCTTATACTTTTCCAGTCTATCAAAGATTGTAGTGAGGACATCAATGTGTGATTCTCATGTCTTGGATTTCCCTAAGATGTCATCCACATAATCTTCCATGATCACATGAAGGAGGTCATGAAATATGGTCATCATGGCTCTCTGGTATGTGGTGCCTGCATTCCTGAGACCAAAGGGCATGACCTGATAAAAAAATGTACCCCATGGGGTAGTGAATGCAATTTTATGCTGGTCTTCCACTGCTATGTGAATTTGATTATATCTAGAAAAATAATCCATGAGAGACAACATCTCATGCCCGGTAGTGAAATCCACTATGATGTCAATGTTTGGAAGTGGAAAATCATCCCTAGGGCAGGCAAGATTAAGATCTCTGAAATCAGTACAAATCTGGATGCCCCCAGAGGGTTTACCTATTGGTACAATTTTTGAGACCCATTCTAGATAGTCTATTGGTCTGATTAATTCTACATCTAGCATCTTTTGCAATTCAGCTTTAACTAGGAGTGCTACTTGTGGATGCATCTTGCGTAATTTTTGCTTGACAGGTTTGATTTTAGGATCCACAACAAGATGATTCACAACCAAGTCAATGTCAAGTCCAGGCATATCCTTATATGTCCATGAAAATTTAATGTAGGCTTTCTTAAGGAATGCAGTCATGGACTCTTGTTCTATCTCATCTAGAGAGGTTGCAATGTAGGTGATCTTAGGATCTACTTCTGTGCCAAGGTTAACTGCAATTGTTTCTTCTATGAGGATAGAAGATTTTTCTAATGGTAATGACATGAAGGGAAAGTCAATTTCCCCCTCCTCTAGTGCCTCAGAGGGGTTTTCACTAGAGGATGCATCCTTTATTTTGTCTTTTTCTCCATCAAAAGGTGCCTCCGAGAGGTTTTCACCCAAGGATGTTTTATCATTTCTTTGGTTTTCTTTTTCTTCATTTTTGTGACTAAGGGAATTGACTTGGCTACCAAAGTAGGCTTGCTCACTATAGTGAATTTGGTGTTCATTGTCTTAGAGATTTCTTAGTCTGAAAAGTGCTAAAACTGCCTCATCTGAATCGCATATGTCTAAGGTAGGTAGTGAATCTTAATGGTCCCAACCGATTAGTTTAGGATTGGTAAGGGGAAGATTGGGCGAGGAAAGGTTAGATTGGGTGATATGGAGGACAGAGGTAGCAAGGTCATTTTCAATATATTGGAAAGGGACTTCAAAGAACTCTTCCTCGGTGTCTGAATTAGATTCAATCAAATAATAGTCATTGGCAAAGCTTTTCTTAGTTTCTATGGAACCTAGTCCTTGTCCTCGAGGGTATCCAGTTGCTTTTATGAGAGTTTTTCTTCCTATTTCATTTTCTCCAAGGCTAGTGCCGTGATATCCCATACTTTCAACAATGGGTGTTGCCTTTATATACTTCCCTTTAGGAATGTCTACAGGTTTGTCTTCTTCATCAAAAAGCCAAGAAAGAACATTATGTTCCATATGCTTGTCTGAGAGAGACCCCCAATGTTCAAATGTAGTCTATTTACATTTCATAGTTTCTCTATTTTCCTTAGAGAAGAGTTGTGAAGGTTTTCCATAAGATCTGGGAGAGAGAGGGAGCTGACCAATGCATAGGGCATTTTCAAACTTGTATTCCCCCAAGCCTTGATCGGTAAACCTAACTTTATTTTTAGACTCAGTACTCTTTTCTTGGGTAACCTTTTCTTTTCGCTTGGCTTTCTTAGACAACTATTCTTCAAAGGAAGTGTGTTGAATGGGAATCTCTTGTGAAAGTGGGGGAACACATTCATTTAATGGGCAATAGTTTGATTTTTTTCTTTCCAACCTTTTGCAATATTGGAAGGGTTCATGATCACTGAGAATTTTTATTTCAGCTCCGTGATGTGGAAATTTCAAACATTGGTGAAATGTGGATGGTGTTAATATGATTTAGAACAACAGAGAGGGGGGGTGAATCAGTTGTTCTTAGGTCTTGATGTATAAGACAAACTTAAAAACTTTTCTTTAAATTAGATCCAATAACCAAAACAAACTCGGTCATCATTGATTCAATAATAGATACATATAACAATGCAGTCCACTACCCAACTATAACTTAACTTGTAAAACAAAGAAATGTTCAAACCAAAACATTCACACAAGTATTAACACCATGATTTATAGTGGAAACCCAATGTGGGAAAAACCACTTTGTAACATGCTACTATTATTTTCACTCTTCTGAAGTGAGCTCGGTTAAAAGCCAACCCTGTCAAAGGTTACAATACACACTGTTATGTGTGACCCGGTTAAAGGATTTCAATCACCCTGTTAAAAGTGAGCCTTGTTATAGGACTTACATACACTCCATTAGAATGCAACCTTATTCAAAGGATTTAACATATGACTGTTAGGTCAACCTCTGTTAAAAGGATTTTGACTATTACAATGGTTAGAAAGTAGCAACAATATTGATCTGAAAACATACAACTCACTTTGCAAATATCATATCCGATTCCATACACTAATGCTGGTTTACTGACTTTGAAACTTTTCCATCTCCATCTTTGATCTACTCGAAACTTTTCTTCAAGAAACCACCACAATTCTCCTTTAGCCTTTTCTACTTATATAGTCAATAAAACTTTATTGATCTTACAACATTCTCTTTTTCACCCATGCAAACGCATATCTAATGGTCAGGTGCCCTTAATACTTTCCTTAATTAGGTTAACTCATCTTATGCCACTCAATCTCATTCATAGATATTAGGGTTAGGTAAGATTCATTGAATCTACCCACTTCTTGTTCTTCGGCTTCATTTCTAGAATCATCTCAAATCTCTTAAAGATTTACAATAAAACATTTTATAGTGCATTTAATTCTTTCAAACAATCAATAAATAAAGTCAACACGTTTTACATAATCCAAGAATTCAATAATGTCGGCTCCAAAACTAAATTCTTTTCAAATATAAAAATGCTGATGCTCGATCAATACTATGATCAACTACTTGGTCTTCATGTAGAAAGCTTGATCATTACTAAAAATGTTTCCTCGGCTTATACTATCTTCCTCAGCAATTAACTATTGTTCTGTCGACACTAGAATTTTTCTTGGCATACACTGACTCGGTTGACACTAACATTACTTGGCTTAAACATGATTTCTCCATTTTTGCTCAGTCAAGCCTACCAATTTAGTCTTCAGTCTTACTAGTATAAAAAATACATTGTCTCATCATTGTACAACATAGTCAAGTAAACTTTGTAATATCAAGATAACTCAACCTTTCCCTAGGTGCTATTGTTACCAACCTTGCCCCAATCCTTCACAACAATACAATAGATATAGTACTTTCCTGAGTAGCAACAATCTTACCAATTAAGGTTTGACATCAATGACAATACAAAAATTGTTTCAATTGCAGTTTCCAATAGATGGGACACCTAAGATAGCATGTATCCATGGCCTACCCAAAAGGATATTGTAGGGTAGATCCAAGTCAAGAACTTGACAAGTAGTTTCAATAAGGACTGGGCCCACTTGTAAGGGGATTGCAATGAGAGCTTTACCCACCCTTTCTTTGTCATCATATGCTTTTATTTTTATTCTCTTATTTACATCAATGAGGTCCTCAAAAAGATTGAGATTGCAGATCATGCCTAAAGTACAAAGATTCAAACCAGATCCATTATCTATAAGGACTCTTTTGATTTGGGTGTTATGGATGGTGACTTGGATTATTAGAATAACTAAGAGGGGTGAATTAGTTATCCAATGTCCCAAATCAAAATGTATAATCCAAAGAAAATTCTTCAACTTCTACTACTTGGTAAACATAAAATACTTTCACTGTCTGTGCTTTTACGATTATCAGTCTAAAACTTATACTAGTTACCGATCAAATCTAACATGTAATATGAAAAGTATGATAACAAGCAAATATCACAATCAACACATAACACAAGAGATTTAACATGGAAACCTTGTGAAGGGAAAAACCACCTGGGATTGACAACCAAAAAATGTTCACTCTTTTGAAGTGAGGTCAGTGAAGACCCAACCCTGTTAAAGGTTACAAACACACTATTAGGTGTGACCTTGTGAGAGGATTTTAGACCAAAAGTTATCGTCTAACCAATAGTCACTCTAGGGTTGATAGGATAACAATGTTCACTCTATGAATGAAACATCAAAAGACTTTCATAGTCCACTCGGGTAAGAGATTTGACTGTGTACAATGGTTAAATATCTAACAGTAGATGATCTTTCTTGAAACAACTTCAATTGCAGTTTACAGATCAATGTTCAGCTCATTCATATCTTTCTGATCAATATATCACTTCAGATTCAATACAATATCAACTTACTATCTATTGGTAATTACTCTCTGTAGCTCGGTAATTGTTTTGCAGTTCGGTTCTCACTAACTAGTATGATCAGAATGCATGAAAACTTGTTCATGTGATAATTATGTAGTATCTTCTTCTTTTGGCATCCTTCAACAATGAAACCAATGTCTCTTATATAGACAAGTAAATCATTTTCTTTTTGTCCATCAAATTTTGCCGCTTAATCTCATTCATTGATTTTGCCACTTTAACCTTCTTCGGCTGATGTGTCAGTAACATGTTTCAATCTACTCCATTAGATCTTCCTTGAATTATGTTAGCGGGGTAAAAGCACAATCGAGTGTCACCTTTTGGGCTAAATCAAATCACTCGGCCCAGTTAAACTCAGTCAAGTTACACTCGGCCGAGTCTAACACGGCTGAGTACACGTAGGTTCCATGCGATGCCGAATGGCGTCTACGTGGCCCATTGGACTAGGCCGAGTGGTACTCGGTTGAGTAGGACTTGGCCGAGTCTAAATAATATTTTTAATATAAAAAAACATCACAAACCACTCATTTTCACACTATTAGGCTATTTGAGTGCGGTTGACCCCTAGGGGGACTCGGTCAAGTCAGACTCGGCCCAATCAGACTCGGCCCAGTCGGACTCGGCTGAGTCTACTTAGGTGGCATGCCATGTTGGTAGCCAAACCACCAAAAACACAAAAAAACTAGAATTTTGCACTTCTGTTGTTCCTTTCTTAGATCAAAATAGAAAATGTTAAAAAACTAAAAGTACCCTTTTCTAGATCTCAGAAGTATGATTCTTGACATATAAATTTTATATTGTTTCATCTAAAAAATGTTAACCAAATTTGCTAAAAACTACATGTAGGTATATTAAACTTTGAGAAGACGTTGATTTAGAAAATATAGAAATATACTAAATCAATTCAGAAAATTTTTAAAATTATATATGGCACTAAAGGAGAGAGTCCTCTTCAAGAATATATAATTTATTTGGTTTTTGGTATAGTTTTGATAGGGTAAAAGTGACGGGAAACAAAAACTATTGATTTCAGGTAAGGTTGACTTTCAATACTTATAACAGGTAAACTATGGATCAAAAAAACTTCTTTCCTTTTTCCTGCACTAGATATACATGTCATCTAAAACATATTCTGAAATTGGAGGGAAAAAAAATATTTTACTTATAATGATTTGACGGGAAGTGAACTCCCTTATTTGTAGTATTTTGAAGATATGAAAAATAGACCTAAAAATTTAAAAAAACATATTAATTTTTGCTTAAATTAATTTTTAAAAATTATAGGCATAAAATTCATCCTATTTTACACATTTCATCAGTTTACATCATCTTCAAATTCTCTACAGAAATGTGACTTTTATGCCCTTGAAGTTTTTCAATTTTTGTGTTGTTAGCCTCTTCCTTTGTAAAAGGGTGACAACTTATTGTGCTTTTACCCAGCGTCGATCTTCATAACAAACCTTATTTGTTACCTTGATTTCATACATTTTCTAGCTCATCAAATCATCCGCTAATCTAATCATTTAATTCCTTTCTGTTCTACTCAGTTAACAAAGAAATGCATCGGTGAACACAAGCTCAGTTAACACTGTGCTTGGTATATAGTACACTCCTTCAGTGTATACTGGTCTGCTTCATTTACCGACAACACTGCTTTATGTCTTTAAGCTCTATTCTTCATCATAGACGAATGCAACATAATAAAGTTGATATCATCAAGTCATAGACTCATCAACAAGTTACTCAATGTATTCCTTATCCTCATTTGACATATACATCTTCCTCATGTAGATATTTCTATTCTTCATCTCTTTCACCTTTCTTCAGATATATCAGTATAGTAACTTACAAGATAAGTACTGTCAAGTTATTTGACATCAATGACAACATAATATTGATTTAATCATCTTGCATATCTAATCAGAAACTCCTCAGTAATCTTAAATCACAAATTCTTCATTCAAGTTCTAAATCAGTTATAGTTCATCAATCTCTCCCTTTGGCATTGATGGCAACTTAAGTAATATGAAGTGTACCATACACATACCAAACATGTATTCTACAACTCTATGAACAAATTTTGTACAAGCTCTCCCTAGCTTAATATGTTTAATCACTACGTTACTACACAACATTATAAAATACAGCTTTGAAATTCTGTAGATATGATGTTTTCAGCTCTCAGGTTCCTATTTCTGTTCTCTGTAACTGATCTTCAATGTTCTATTTCTTTCTTTTAGATTATCTCTCCCTTAGATAGTTCTCATCAGTGCATGTTTAATTTTTCTTTTCATATTATTTATCTCTCCCTTTGACAACAATGCCAAAGAAATAAATAAATAATCAGCTCTGTCTTAGCTAAGTAACTCTTTGTTGTCCAATACAATCTTTGTATCTTTGTATACTGATATTCCAATTTGTGTTAGTTCTTCAACCTTAATCACAACCTTGAACATTATCCAAAGTGTGAACTATGCTGCATCAACATGTGTGATCTTCTGATAAGTTTAAGTTGATGCAATATCCAGATCACATTAGTGACTGATAGACTTGGGACGGACTCCAAGTCTAGTCCTCAAGTATTCAAATGTGTCCTTCGGTAGAGGCTTTTTAAAGATATCTGCAAGTTGTTCTTTAGATGTAACAAATTCTAACTTCACTTTCTTCTCTTGCACTTGTTCTCTTAAGTAATGATACTTAATTGATATATGCTTTGTCTTAGAGTGCATCACTGGATTCTTTGAAATATTAATAGCACTTGTGTTGTCACAGTATATAATCACGGGGTCCGTGATTACCTCATTCATTCCTTCCAACATTTGCTTGATATATGAAATGTTTGAGAAATTAGTAGCAGTAGCAACATACTCTACTTCAGCTATAGACTGAGAAATACAAGCCTTCTTTTTACTTGTCTAGGTTACAAGTCTTTCACCAAAGAAGAATGCTCCTCCAGTGGTGCTTTTTCTATCATCCACATTTCCAGCCCAATTAGCATCAGTATAGACCTTCAGTTCAAACTTACCTTCCTTAGGATACCATAATCCATAATCCTCTAGCTTTTTTAGGTTTCTTAAGATTCTTTTAGTAGCAATCATGTGTGATTCTCTAGGGTTAGCAAAAAATCTAGCAACAATTCCCAAAAAATGTGCTATATCTAGTCTACTGTGAACTACATACATTAGCTTACCAATCATGGATCGGTAAAGTGTCTGGTTTACCTCTGTAGTTTCATCTTCCTTTGTCAATTTAATTCTAGTAGCCATTGGTGTTCCCACAGGTTTAGCATCTTCCATGCCAAATGCCTTCACGACTTCCTTTATGTATTTAGACTATGAGATAAATATCCCATCACTTTGCTGAATCACTTGTAGTCCTAGAAAGAATTTAATCTCTCTGAACATAGACATTTCAAACTCTTTTCTCATCTCATCAACAAAAGATTTACATACATGATCTTGACCTCCAAAAATAATATCATCAACAAATATCTCAGTAATAATAATAGTGTCATCAGTATCACCTTTCATGTACAAATTGTTGTTCTCACTTGTTCTTACAAATCCAATACTTAACAAGTAAGTATGCAGTCTTTCATACCAAGTTCTCAGTGCTTTCTTCAAACCATATAAAGCTTTATGTAATCTAAATACCATGTCTTTGTTGTCTAGATCAATGAATCCTTTAGGTTGTTCTATGTAGACCTCATCTTCAAGTATACCATTCAAAAATGCTGATTTCACATCCATTTGATAAACTCTAAATTTCTTGTGTACAACATATGCAAGTAGCATTCTAACTCCTTCCAATCGAGCAATAGGTACAAATGTCTCACCAATGTCAATGGCTTCTTCCTGTGCATATCCCTTGCATACCAATCTAGCTATCTTTCTTGTCACCTCACCATTTTCATTCAGTTTGTTCCTGAATATCCACTTAGTACCGATAACATTTTTATCTTTAGGTTGAGGTACTAAGGACTAGGTTTTGTTCTTCTCTATTTGTTATATTTCCTCTTTCATTGCATTAACTCATTCTTCATTTTCTAATGCAACTTTCACATTTTTTGGTTCAAATTCACAAACTAGACATGTACCTTGTCTTTCTTTGCTTCTTGTTTGCATGCCAGCTTGTCTATCTCCAATAATTTGTGTCTCAGGATGATGTATTCTGACAAAAATAGCTATTACTCAGTTTCTTCTTTCTTGTTCATCCTGTTCAGGTTCATGTGCTTGCTTGGTAACTTCATCTTGTTCGTCGGTTTCCCTTTCCTGTTCCTCGGGGTCATTTTCCTGCTGACCAGTTATCATAGGTTGTGACTTCGGTAGATAATCAAGATGTTCAATGTAAGTGAATCTACCATAGTCTTCTAGTTCTCTTCTACTTTCTTATGTGTTCTTGTCATCAAACTCATCAACACAAACATTAGTACTTTCAAATATCTTATTTGTAACCTTATTCAGACATTTATATTCTTTACTCTTAGTAGAATATCCTAAGAATATTCTTTCATCACCTTTTGAATCAAATTTCCCATTTCTTTCATCTTTCAGAATAAAACATTTGCTTCCAAAAATCCTTAAATAACTTATAGTAGGTTTGTGTCCAAACCATAGCTCATAGGGTGCCTAGTTGGTATCCTTCTTTAGTTGTACTTGGTTAAGCACATATACAGCTGTACTGATAGCTTCCCTCCAGTATGTATGAGAAATATTCTTTTGTAGCATTAGTGTTCTTGCATAGTCAATTATTGACCTGTTACTTCTTTTAGCAATCCCATTCTACTGAGGTGTTCTCGGTGTAGAGACCTGTCTTTTGATATCATTCTCATTACAGAAATTAGTAAATTCATAAGAGATAAATTCACCTCCTGTATCAGACCTTAAGCATTTTAATTATTTTTAGTCTCTTTTTCTACCTTTGCCTTATACCACTTAAACATCTTAAATGCTTTAGATTTTTCTTTTAAGAACATAACTGTCATCAGTCTAGTATAGTTATCAACAAAAAGAATAAAATATCTATCACCTTAATAGCTCTGAGTTCTCATAGGACCACATAGGTCAGTATGAACCAACTCAAGTATCTTCTTATTTGAGTAGTCTTTTCTCTTAAAACTAGACTTAGTCATCTTGCCTTTCTGACATTCATGACACATAGCATGATCTGGTTTTGACAAGTTAGGAAATCATCTAACTCTTTTCTTCTTACTAATCTTGATCATGTTATCAAAGTTCACATGGCATAACCTCTTATGCCACAACCATTCATCTTCATCCTTCATTAATAAATAAGAAGATTGATCAATATCAAGATAAAATAGATTACCTCTGGATTGTGTACTGGTTTCGACAAGTCTTCCTCCATCATCATATATTTTTACCTTTCTACTCTCAAAAGCAAGTCAGTGGCTTGAGTTATTCAGCTATGCCACACTTAACAAATTATAGTTCAGTCCATCCACCCAATATGCATTTTCACATTTTATTCTATCATTAATCATTAGTGAACCTTTACCTCTTACCATAAAGGGTGCATCATTTCCCATCCTAACAGATCCTCCATCATATTCATCAAGTAGATCAAATTTATCTATATCATCAGTCATATGATGTGTACAACCACTGTCTATGATCCATATATCATTTCTGCTTACTTTAGAGACCGGTGTTGTTTCTTCATGTTTCTCTTCTTCCTCCGACTTTCATAGCAACAAATACTACTTCTACATCATCATCAGTATTAGATTCAGATTCAAACTCTTCAGCTATGTAACATACCTTTTTCCCTTTGTCATAGCTATCTTAGTTATCTCTATTTTTTTATCGGTAGCCTCTGTTAACTCTTCTCCCATAGCTTCCTTCGGATTGGTCTTTGGATCTATCATCATCTTTCTTATTCAAACATCTAGCAGTGATGTGGCCAACTTATTTATAATTAAAACATGCTAAAGGTAGCTTACCTCTATACCATCCTTTACCTTTGGGTAATCTTCTGGCCATAAGAGCTTCAAGCTCATCAAGTTCTTCATCGGTACCATTATCACTATCATTATTCTTACTATTCTTGCTACTAGATTTACCAATATTCAAAGAAGTCATGAAAGAGGATTCAATAGATGGTACAACACTATTATCAAAGTTATTCAATTCAAAGGTTGTAAGATTACTGATTAATGTGTCAGGAGTAAGGTTCAATGTAGCTCTTGTTTCATGAATTACAGAGATCCTGATTGCATAAAATGGCAGTAAAGTTCTGAGAATATTTCTTATCACTGTTTCATCCTCAACTCCATCTGAAGCTCTAATAGCATGTACTACCTCTTTTAATATATTTGTATATTGCACAATATTTTCACCTTCTTTCATCTTTATATTGTCAAAATGACCTCTTAGGCTTTCTACTCTGGCTCTCTTAACATTCAAATCTCCACTGTATATTAGAGTCAATTTATCCCACATGGCTTTGGCATTAGTGAATCCCTTAATGTCTTCAAATTTTCCATCGGTACAGGCAACAACAAGTTCCATCATAGTAATTTTGTGTTCATGCCTATCTTTCAGTTGATCAAGTGTTAGGGGACCTAGTGTCAATTCAATGTAGCCATTCTACATCAATTCTAGTGCTGAGTTCCCAACTCCAGATATGTGCAACTTCATCCGGCTTTGCCATACTATGAAGTTTTCTTTGTTCAGCTTTGGCATTTCCCTCTTATACATCTTGAGACCTTTGTGCTGGAGTCCTTAAAAATCTATTCTAAGCAACCATAGCTCTGATACCAATTGTTAGAATAACTGAGAGGAGGGTGAATTAGTTATCCAGTGTCCCAAATCAAAATGTATAATCCAAAATCAATTCATCAACTTCTGCTACTCGGTAAACATAAAATACTTTCACTGTCTGTGCTTTTACCGATTATCAGTCTAAAACTTATACTAGTTACCAATCAAATCTAACATGTAATATGAAAAGTATGATAACAAGAAAATATCACAATCAACACATAACAAAAGAGATTTAACATGGAAACCCTGTGAAGGGAAAAACCACCTAGGACCAGCAACCCAAAAATGTTCACTCTTCTAAAGTGAGGTCAGTGAAGACCCAACTGTTACAAACACACTGTTAGGTGTGACCTTGTGAGAGGATTTTAGACCAGAAGTTATCGTCCAACCAGCAGTCACTCTGGGGTTGATAGGATAACAATGTTCACTCTATGAATGAAACATCAAAAGACTTTCATAGTCCACTTGGTTAAGAGATTTGACTATGTACAATGGTTAAATATGTAATAGTAGATGATCTTCCTTGAAACAACTTCAATTGCAGTTTACAGATCAATGTTCAACTCAGTCATATCTTTTTGATCAATATATCACTTTAGATTCAATACAATATCAACTTATTGTCCATTGGTAATTACTCTCTGTAGCTCGGTAATTGTTCTGCAGTTTGGTTCTCACTAACTAGTATGATCAGAATGCATGAAAACTTGTTCATGCGATAATTCTACAGTATCTTCTTCTTCCCACATCCTTCAAAAATGAAACCAATGTCTCTTATATAGATGAGTAAATCATTTTCTTTTTGTCTATCAGATTTTTTTTGCTTAATCTCATTCATTGATTTTGCCACTTTAACCTTCTTTGGTTGATGTGTCAGTAACATGTTTCAATCTACTCCATTAGTTCTTCCTTGAATTATGCTAGCCGTCGATCTTCATAACAAACCTTATCTGTTACCTTGATTTCATATATTTTCCACCTCATCAAATTATCAGCTAAGCTAATCATTTAATCCCTTTCTATTCTACTCGGTTAACAAAGAAATGTGTCGGTCAACACAATCTCGGTTAACACTGTGCTCAGTATACACTACACTCCGTCGGTGTATACTGGTTTGCTTCATTTACCAACAACACTGCTTTGCGTCTTTCAGCTCTATTCTTCATCATAGATGAATGCAACATAATAAAGTTGATATCATCAAGTCATAGACTCATCAACAAGTTACTTAGTGTATTCCTTATCCTCATCCGACATATACATCTTCCCCATGTAAATATTTATGTTCTTCATTTCTTTCACCTTTCTTCAGATATATCGGTATAGTAACTTACAAGATAAGTATTGTCAAGCTATTTGACATCAATGACAACATAATACTAATTTAATCATCTTGCATATCTAATGAGAAACTCCTCAGTAATCTTAAATCATAGATTCTTCATTCAGGTTCTAAATTAGTTGTAGTTCATCATTGGATATGCAAGGGTTTATTATGATGAGGGTTGGGACCTTGGAAATCTTTTTCAGTGAGCACCAGGTGTTGTTGGGCAGCCAAATTGCTGATCATTGCTTGGAGTTGAGAGGCATTGATATTTTATGGGACGCGAGACTCAGTTAGGGCATTCTCAAGGACCTCGTTGTGAATGGGGGATGTATGCAAAAGCTCTAGTATGGATATTTGCGCAGGGGTCTTCTTTAGTTGGGAAAGCAAGTCATAACGTGACACAGATCGCATCGAGGTAGATGATGCAATAGGTGGATCCACAATAGGTGGATTGACAACAACTTGTATAGTTACGTGAGGGTGGTGGGTAGTAACATTGCAATTTTCACTCTTTAAAGTCAACATGTTTATATGAGTGTCATATTGTTCAATATGGCCACATAGTGAGTCAAAACCACAGACATCATTTTCGGCTAATTTTCCATAAGTGCGTTCATCCCCTGAGATTTTGTTTGTTGAATAATCATAAGAAAAACCCTTGGATATGGATGCATTGTTTTGATTATGTTCTGGAAAAGGTTTAGAATACATTTTGAACTGGGCGTTAGAAGTAGAGGCATTTTGTCCTTCTACTTCAATTTTCCCATCATCGATCAAATTTTGCACAAAATGATGAAAATTCATGCATTTTTTAATCTCATGCCCTTTTATGTGATGATAATCATAGTATTCATTATCCTTATACTAGTGGGGTTTAGATTGATTTTCATTGAAAGGCCTGGTGTTAGGATAAACCATCATCCCTTGGTCGACTAGACATCAAAAGATCACATCAAGGGAATCTGCCAGCTGCGTAAATTATCATCATGGTTGTTGTCAATTTTTGTTGTTGTTATTGCCATCATATCATGAGAATAGAGAACCACGATAACCAGATCCTTGATTTTGATTCTAGTTATTTGAACTGTTCTGATTTGTTTTAGTTATTTGAATTGGTTTGATTATTGTTGCGATTGTTCTGATCATTGTTATTATGATTGCCTTGGTTACTATTGTTGGATGCTTGAATATTTTGGACATGTTTAGCATCGGTCACTCCATCATTAACAACACCTTTGTTCTTAGACCATAACTTGGGTTTATCATTAGTATTGTTAGATGAATTAGGGGTGTAGTGTTTAATTGCTCCTTTCATCAAAAGTCCATCTTCAATAGACTTCCCCTTTTTAATGAGTGCCTCGAAGGAATCTGGGGCAGCCATCTTCATCTGAAATGAAATTTCTGTAACTAGATTCTTAGTAAAGATGTCAACAAGATGTGAATTTGGGATTTTCCAAGGCATGCAATTTGCGAGATGTCACCATCTTTGGAGAAAATTGGCAAAGGTTTCTCCATTTTTTTGTTTCATGTTACACAAATCACTGAGGGATGCTTGATGTTCCATGTTATAAGAATACTATGTAACAAATTTTTCTGCAGGATCATGGAATGTGGAGATGGAACCTAGAGGAAGGTTCAATAGCCATTCTAAGGATGGTCCTCCAAGACTTCTAGTAAAAATTCTTAGGAGAAGATGATCATTGTGGGAAACTTCTTGTGCCACTACATAAAATTCCTTGATATGTTGTGTAGGGCACGAGTCTCCCTTGTATTTGTCAAACTTTGGCATTTCAAAATTGGTGGGGAATGGTTGGAGAGTGATTGATTTGTCAAAAGGATAAGGACATATTTCTGCAAAATAAAATTCCTTCTTCTCACCTTTCTACATAGCCAACATCATGCCCTTGAGCTCATCAATTTATTGGACTAATTCAGGAGGATTAGTAGTGATCATATGGTCTTGAAGTGTTCCTCTGCCTAATGATGCATTATGTCCCCTTGGAGGGGGATGATTGGTGTTATGTCTTTGGTTGGTGTTGTTTGCTTGTGCATAATTTTGATTTTTTAGGACTCCACTAGGCTTCGAGAAAATAGAAGCAGATTGTCATCCTGAGGATGTTGGTTGTGTTTCAGGTACATGGCCCACATTTGAATCATTGTTACTCACCCCATTGTTTGAGTTAGGATTGTTTAGGAGTTGTCAAATTAAATCAAGCATATTAGGGGGAGGTTGAGTTGTGTTATCAGTTGTTGATGACGCTACTTTTCTTTTGTTGGTTTGAATCAAGTTGTTCTCAAGAAAAGTTTCATCAAAATTATCAGGGATGGTAACACCTCTTTGAACAAGATTCATGAAGATATTGACACTTTTGGATTGGATTAGGTCTTCCACTAAGATTAATTTTTTAGGATCCTCAAAAAATTCTTTAGCTCGTGGATTAGCATTGACACTTTCAAGTATTATTGTGTCAGATTCCATGTGAGTTTCTTCTTCATCATTAAAGTCTTCTTGATAGATAGTTTCTTGATTGTTATCCATGATGAGAGATTCTTGTCTTAGCTTTGCTTGTGATCGGATAAGTACCATGCATGAGTGACCTTAGGATGGTTGAATTGAAGAAGGGAGAATAGTTGATGAGGTATGGAAAGAAAAAGGATTTGATGATCTAGAAGCAACTTAGACTAATGATTGATTGATTTGGTTGATTGAATTGGATTGATTGATTTGATTTAGGATTAGATTCATTGATGAAATTGGATTAAAGAGGAACTAAGCCTCAAGGATTGATTGGATTTAAAGGTTTGGAACAAACCTAGGTGAAACAAGACCCTGTGATTATGCAAACGTAGGATTGGTTTTGATTTAAAGTATTCTTGTGTTTGGGTGATAATTTGATGATCCCCAAACAAAATAGGACTGGATTAGGACTACTAGAGAAAGAATTAGTTATCAAAGTAGTAAGGGACTAGTGTTTGCTTTGGAATTAAGGTCTATCAAACACTATTGGAATGATTCTTTCACCCTATAGCTTGATGAGGGTCTGAAAGATGGATTGATCTGATTCTAATTTAAAGTCCAAGATTTTGGTTAATGCTCCTAATGCTTTGGAGTGTGGATGATGAAAGGGATGTTAAAAGATGAGAAATGGATGAATGACTTGAAGAAGATGAGGAATGGAGGTCAAATGTACTTAGTCATAGGATTCCCAAGTGACAAAGGCCATGTTCACTTTGTTCTTGGCAACAAAATTAGCAACCTGATTGTTGTAAATGATTTTATCTAACTTCTCAACAACTTCTAGAAATTCTTGAATGGGTTTCCAGTAAGATTGGTTGGCTTTAATCCTTTGATCAATGATTTTCTTCTCTCTATGGGCTCATGTAACTGGGAGTTTTTCTCTCTTATGTTTAACACTATATTTCATGAATTGAGGACAATATCTGGATAGATCAAAGGATATTCTTGGCAAGAACTGATTTCATACATACATCAAAGTTTGGGTTACTAGCACATTTGTCAAAAATAGTCCTGCAAGGGACAAAGCAACCTTGTAGGATTCAAGTGTATGGATTTGTTTTTGCAATGAAAGTAACAAGCACACTCTTTATCCCTAAAAGGAAGTTGGCTAAGATTGAAACCTTTGCTCACTGACTTAGGAACACACCCAACAACTCCTTAGAATATGACCATCACCAAGTACACAATGGCTCCATGATGTCGTATTATCAAAGTATCAACATTGAAGGGGGCTTGATATGGTGAGTGTCTTGGGGAGATTACTATTCTCCTCACACATAGATTATCAACCTTTTAGAGGTGAACTGGGTGGCTTCTAACTAATGGAGTTTAGTAAGGATCTCCGTTCAAACACATTCTTTGTGTCTGCACAAGCGCAACTATGACATATAGCCTCACAAAGCACCTTGGCACAAGTAGTCATGTAAACGTGATTAAGACCATGAGGCCCTACTAAATGTTAGGTGAGAGCTTTGTATAAGCTCAAATGTCATCTGGCTTCTGAGGCTTTAACCCCAAAAAGAAAATTTCATTAACGTGAGTTGGAGTGATGGGCTTACACCTTGTTCACACATGGGTCATTCCCAGGAGCTTTTTACCTCACCGTTAGGCCCATCTAAAGGATTGAAAGTAAATGCATGGATTGGCCCCAAGGAGTCTGGATTTCTTGTTTTCCCTCAAGGGGAAAAGAGCATAATCTCCTATCCAATGAGGTTTTCTCCCAAACACACCAAACAAATGATTAATTCCAAGTCTTTTCTTCAAGACCACAATTAGAAAGGTTCTGGGTTTCTGGTTTTCTCACTTGGAGAAAAGAGCATAATCCCCTAGCTAATGAATCATTATCTATAGAAAAAGACTTCCTATTTAATGCTAGGTGCCTAAGAAGTCATTAAGAAAACACAATGTTTAATTGAATTTCCTTGGCAACCTACAAAACAACCTTAGTGAGTAGTTTAGTGTGTTTAGTCTTCTAACAACGTCCTGCAAAACAAACAAGTTAGTAGTCTTAAAGTGGTCAAACCTTGGTCAACATTCTGCAAAATCATTGTTAGAAGTCACCAAATGTCAGTATCCTCCAAAAAACTCAGATCAGAAAACTCAAAGTGCAAGATATTATGAAAACATGTAAAAAATCAAACAAAGACACCTATTGACAGGTAGAGATGCCTGTCTGTCAGAGACACTTATTTACAGGTAGAGATGCCTTCCTGTCAGAGATGCATGTTTATAGGAAAAGATGCCTGTGTATAGGGAGAGATGCCTATCTACACAAAAATAGAAGTTAAACACCAATGTTTGAAAGTTTTATCTTCTCATTAAGTTTTGAATGCATAAAAAGGTTTCTAATGACAAAAATACAGTGATTTTTAACCTTAATATGTCAAAAAAAGTTTACTTAATCAGCATAAAAATAACACAAAGGAAAACTCCCTCTTCTAGCAGAGACACTTGTTTACATGCAGAGACACCTATCTGCACAAAAACAAAGATTTAATTAGCTTCATGTATTTTTCTTCATTTGCAGATATAGTTAGGCGTTTTAATACTTATCATTAGCCTTAATGTGATTAGGAAACATAAGTTTTACTGATTAAAATAAATTAAAATGAGAGAAAAATTCTTTCTGGTGGAGACACCTGTCTGGAGGTGGAGACACCTATCTAGAGGTTGAGACACTTGTGTATAGGTAGAGATGCTTGTGTGCAGAGATGCCCGTTGACAGGTAGAGACGCCTGTGTGCAGAGACGCATGTTGACAGGCAGATATGCCTATGTGTAGAGACACCCATTTCCTGAAGGAGACACCTCTGGTCATGCAGAGATGTCTGTCTAGAAAATTCATGGGAAACCTTCACAAAATAAAGAGAAATAGTTAGTAAATAGGACTGTGGGTCCCATCGGGCATGCCAAAATGTATATGATAAAAATCCACCTATTAAGAACAAGTTCAAACATGTAAACGTTAACAACAAAGAGCATAATCAATCTAATCTAACATGTTCATAAACTTATCAAAAAAGCATTAATTTCCACCATAACCTCAGATGATCATGAAGCAAGTGCACCCAAGACTTTGTTGGAAATATTCAGGAATTAACCGAGTTACTGAGAGGGGAGGGGTGAATCAGTAACTCCAAATTCTCTTTCAATTTAACATGTAATTTACTTTTAACCTTTGCATACAGAAAGCATGAAACTTAAATGCATTCACAATAATGACACATAGATTTGGTTACCCAGAAACCTTCCAAAAAGAAAGTAAAACTGGGGTGGGGATGAAACCCACAAAGCTTTAATACTGCAGAATAAAGTTGGCCGGTTAAGGCTTACAATTTGATCACTTCTGATGATCTGCCCTGTTAGGAGCAATAAGGATTGCTAAATCCACCCTGTTAAAGGATTTACAAAACATACAATGAAGTATGCACTCGGTAAAGAGATTTTACAAAAGACTGTTAAGTCTACCTGGTTAAAGGATTTAGTACTGATTCACCTATTAGGATGAAACAGTAGATCTCTGGCTTTGCAACTGGATTGCTAATTGAGATTCGCTGATGTACTGATCACCTTCTGTGATGAATTTGTCTTTGCTATTCCTTATACTACTGAAGCCCTTTGTAATTCGCTTATCTTTGCCTTTCTTTCTTTTTCACATATATGCTTCTTACTTTTGACATTTTTACAACATTGTTTATATACAAGTCTTAAACAATTAATTACAATTACAATTACAAAGTCAGCTTGACAAATAAACATAAGTGCTACTAAGTCGGCCCAAGTATGGTTACATGGTTCCTGCAAACTAACTCGGTGACTTTCTAATACTTGGCGTCCACTGCATTACTCGGCATCATCATGCACTCGGTAGAAGTGAAGGCATGGTTCATACTGATCACTTGGTAGGTTTTGAACTCGGTAAATACTGGTGACTCGGTAGACATGATGTTACTCGGTTTACACTGTCCTGTTCGGTTTGTACTAACTTGCTTGGTTTGCATTGTCTGCTCGGTTTGCACTGTCTGCTCGGTTTGCACTATCTGCTCGGTTTGCACTGTCTACTCGGTTTGCACTGTCTGCTTGGTTTGCATTGTCTGCTCGGTTTGCACTATCTACTCGGTTTGCACTGTCTGCTCGGTTTGCACTGTCTGCTCAGTTTGCACCCAGAATGCAAATAAGTGTTGTCACTAGTGGCAATTTTGTTTAATGCCAACAATCTCCCCCTTTGGCATTAGTGACAAAAACACTTATTGGCCAAAACTTATATACATGAATCATGCTGAGTTATATTTTGATTTTTCAAAATTTGTCTTTGTTATAGAGCTTTATACATTGTCTCCCCCTTTCAATGTGCTAACTATTTCTATACAAATCTTCTTCTATACATATATCTCCCTCTATACATATCTCCCCCTTTTTGACGATAATGCCAAAGGTGTGTATACAAGTTATTTACAGAGAGAATCCAAAATTTGATAGAAAATTAGAATGTACCTTCATTATTAGTGCCAGGGTTCTGTCCCAACTTTCTTGCAGAATCTTACATGTTTGGATTGCAATTTGGACTTCTGCAGAGAGTTCAATCATGTGATCTACTATAGAGAACTGATTGTCATGAATCAATGTTTTGGAATGTTCAATGTGCTTATACATTGTATTCATGATGGGAAGGATCATGTGTTGGATGTCTAGCAGTGTGGACCGGATCCTTGTGTCTTCTTTCAGTAGATCAGACTGCATGATTGATAGGTGTGAGATTTTCATGTGATGAGCAGAGCTTGAACTTGGTTCAAGTTGCAGCTTCTGTATGCTAATCTTCATATCCTCATCCATTTTATTCATTTTATCCTTAACATCCTTTGTGAACTCGGCAATATTGCACAATCTGGCCAAAAGAGAGGTAGCATTCGAATAGATAGATTCAGTGTTTGACAAAACTTAAGATAATTCTACTTGGTTAATAGCTATGTGCTGAGAAATGTGCTCAAGCACTTTATTGTTGAATCTCTTCTCAGCTCTTTCAACTAACTTTTCTATCCCAGATGAATCCTCATTGTATTTATTAACTGCTTCTGCTAATTGTAGCAAAATATGTTGGGAGGAGTCTACTTTAATACCTAATGCATCAGACAAAATGTCCTTAGCATCCTTGATGATTTGATGTTCCTTGTCTCTCTCCTCTTTAAGCTTCTTTTGTTTTGCTTTCCTTTGGAGGATCTCACCTATATTTTGCATTTGGTCCGCTGATAGATTTGCAAAATCCAATGTAGGAATCTCTATCTCTTCATCTAAGTCTATATCCTCTACTACATTTTTACCCAAAAATTTTATACTCGGTAGAGCCTTAGGCTTATCTATACTTAATGCCTTGGTAGTAGTGATAGTAGATATAGTAGGGCTAGCTATAGAGACTGGTATACTTTCTACTGGAGAACTTAAAATATTTACACTTGAAGATTCAAAAACTGGAAAACTTACTGCTGGAAAACTTGATGAAATGGGAGACTGCAACTCGGTAGAAATAATGATAGTTACTTCTGTTGTTGCTATAGATGATTGGACAAATGTTGAAGTTGTCACAACCATGCTTGAAGGTGTCTCCGGGCTGGATGTAGAGACTTTTATTGGAGAGGTAGGAAGGGATGCAATGACTTCTGCTGCTATCCTCACAGTATCATCTACCTCAGTGTCTTCTTCTTGTTCATCACCGTCATCTTCAATATCTTTTATTATGACTGTTTCAATACTCGGTTGGTGAAGGTGGTATATGTTCTTCCATGTGGCATTTGCAGCCTTCACAACCGATTCAATATTGTTGATCAAAATCAAACAAGTATTGAAATTTAATGTCATCTTACTTTCATTTTCTTTTAATGCCTTCTTTACTTCATCATTTTTCAAGCTCGGCATTAACTGTCTCAGGGTTTGATCAAATATATCTATCACAATTTGCTTTGCATTGCTCCATCTCATTTTTATTGGATTTAATAGAACTGCTGGAACCTGTGGGGCTATTTCTTCAGGAGAGTATTTCTACTGTCCCATCTTTTCAATAACAGCATCTTCTATTTCCTTCTATTCTATTTTCGATCTGGTTTCATATCTAAAAGATTTTATGTTACTTACTCTAGATCCTGATCCGTCTCTAAAGAGTTTGATCTTTTCTTGAAAGTTTAGAGGAGGCCTTTTGAATACTATGTCTTTATCTGCCTTGTCTGCCTTGTCTGCCTTGCCTCTTGCATTTCTCCTTATAAATACAGCAGTGGGAGGCTTAGGTGCCTTAGTGATGAATACCTTTCCTTTCTTCTTTGCAGTTTCTAGTTCCTCTGTTTTCTCATCCTTTTCCTCTTCTTCTTCATCTTTTTCTTCTTTGTCCTCAGTTATCATTTGCATTTTGGCTATCCTCTTCTTTCCTTTGTTTACCGCCTATGGAAGCTTTATGCTTAGTTCAATTCTTACCTTAGCTTCATCATATGTTCCAAAATATGGAGCTTTGGGATTGACAGGCTGATTAAGAAGAGCTTCAATGATATTCTTGGTTTCATCAATATTTACCTCATAAGGAAGAGGTTTTACATATACAGTCCTCGATTTAGCTACTTGAATATATACATTATCACAATCCACCATAAAACAAATGTCATCTTTGTAATCTTCCACCAACTTCTGTGGAATCCGGAATCTGTCATTCATTTTCTCTTTGAAAGACTCAAAATAATTATCCATGATGCTTTCAAAATTTTCACCCATTTTTGAGATGTATTCATTTATTTCATAAAGGGCTGGCACATCTTTTCTCCATACAACTTTTCCTTTAGAAGGGAAGAATTTCTGAACATAGAAGAATAAACAAACCAATAAGGATCCAAACTTACATGGATTGTTTTTGGAAGTTTGAATGCTTTCCATGTTTTTGTTAAACTGCTTTAACAATAAGTCTGCTAGGTCAAATGTTAAGTTATTCTTGACCACTTTGTATGCTAGGTCAATAGCTTCACAGGAGACACTATTCTGTCGACTAGAACTGTAAATCTTATGGGCAATAATGTGTGTACCAAACTTCAATTCAGCATCGGTGATGCTGCTAACTTTCATGCCTCTACTGTCCCACTCGGCTAGGGTTTTCTTCTCTAGTTCCGTCTGACCTAGGGTTTTGGTAGTTTTTGCTTTGTTCAACATGGGAAGACCGGTGATTTGATGAATCATCTTCTTTGTGATTTTTATGGGTTGCTCAAGCCAAATCTTGCCATCATGTACACGGCTGAGAATTTATCTAACCCATTTATCTTGAAAGTTTTGAGGTAGATGTGCAATGTGAACTAAACCTTTATCTTCCAGATGTTTGTGCTCGGGTTTCAGAATACCATCCACACACAGTTCTTCACGCACAATATCTAATTCTAGGTTCCCCATTTCATGATTTGAACAGTTGAAATGATTGCGGATATCATTAATAAGTAGTACCTTAGGAGGAATCTGAGATTGAGCTCTGTTTGGATCTAGGGCTGCTGCAATTGCGGGCACGATCTTGAAATCTGGTGCTTTCCATTCCCCTTGGACTAACATATTAGATCCTTTCTTCGCTAATTGCTGGATGATGCTATGGTAGCTCACAAAAAATTCCTTTCACAAAAGTGTTGAATCGCTTGGTTGCTCTTGAAATTTTCTGCTCTCAAAGTGCTAAAGGTTCCCGGTGAAGAATGAGTTCGATTACTTGCTTTTTGTTTATAACTCTGTCATTAATACTTAGTAAAAATTAGGGTATGAATTCCGAAAGACTATCACCCACTAAGAATTAATTGCTCGGTAAAGACTTCGCAACTCGGTGAACTTGAGAATTCATATTGCTCCGACCTCGCTCGGTAAAGACAGGTACCGACCTTGCTCAGTGAAGACTGATACCGACCTCGCTCGATGAAGACTAATACTGACCTCCCTGTGATCTTACTGCATCTTGTATGCTGATTTAGATCTTTCTTTTAATTCAGTTCTGGAACTGCTTGAGATTGGTCTATGAGAATACAGTTCCTGTGCTTTCTTGGAAATTTAGTTTGAGTCGGTAGAGCCATCCATTCCATTACTTGGACTGGATTGCTCGGTAGATTTAGGAATCCATTTTTGTCTCACCTGTTTCCTGACCTTAGTTGCTTCATTCTTCTTTCCATCTTCAACTTCACTAGCATTCATGCAGTTTCTGGCTATGTGACCTAGTTTAGTGCATTTGAAGCATCTTACGGTAGTATCTCTTTTCCTTAGATGATGTTTTATGCAATTCATGCCAATGTGTCCATATTCTCCACAGTAATGACATCTACACCAGGTGTTGTAGTCCCATCCAAACATTGCTTTCATAATTTGTTCTGCTGGATTAAATATCTTGGATCTGCACTCGGATGCCTTGTGACCTTGTTTGTTTCATTTGTGACAATTACCTCTGAATCTTGGTTTTTCCCTGCATTCATTTGCTTTGTGACCAGGTTGATTGCAGCTGTAACATTTCCCATTGAATTCTGCTTTTTCATTGTTCCAACATTTATTTGAAGTATGTCCTATTTTACCACAATGATTACAAGTAGGTTTTTGATTTCTTTGAGTACCTTGCTTAGAAGATTCGCCTTCTCCTTTGTATCCAAGTCCTGCTTTTCCTTTTTGCCTATAAAGATTTCGCTCATACAGCTGATTCAAGTCTTCTTGACTTTTCAGCATTCCTTCATTGATTTGTTTTTCAGCGTTTAGGTCATCCACCAATCTTAGATTGATTTCCTTTTCAGATCTTAGTTCTTCTCTTGTGCTTTCTATTTCTGATCTTAGATTCAGAATTTCCTCATTTGTATGAGAGATCTGATCAATTAGGTTTTCTAGCTGAAGGGTTTTATTTTGGACTTCAATGTTCCTTCCATCTAATTCATCTTTCAACTTGTTTCTTTGTTCCAAGATCTCACAGAATCTTGTAGAGTGTAGCTCTTGTTCTCTTTTTAATTTTCTCACTTCTTCCTGCAGAGACCCATTCTTTTCTAGGAGTTCTTTGACAGCATTGTTTGCTTCATCTGAGTTATTTGAGGGAAAAATATCTTCAATCTTTTCTTCAATGTAATTCTGATCATTCATCTGATTTGCAAGTTCCTTCCTTCTTCTTAGGGATTGGGAAAGATGTTCTTTTGCTTCTTTGAGTTTAGCTATGGCCATTTCCAGATCTAGCTTTTCATTTTCAATCACCTTGTTCAGTTTGAATACCTCCATTGTCTTGGATCTTTGCTCAAGCTAGTTAAGCTTTGTCTTGAGAACCAATGCTGCTCTGATACCAATTGTTGGAAATATTCAGGAATTAACCGAGTTACTAAGAGGGGAGGGGTGAATCAGTAACTCCAAATTCTCTTTCAATTTAACATGTAATTTACTTTTAACCTTTGCATACAGAAAGCATGAAACTTAAATGCATTCACAATAATGACACATAGATTTGGTTACCCAGAAACCTTCCAAAAAGAAAGTAAAACTGGGGTGGGGATGAAACCCACAAAGCTTTAATACTGCAGAATAAAGTTGGCCGGTTAAGGCTTACAATTTGATCACTTCTGATGATCTGCCCTGTTAGAAGCAATAAGGATTGCTAAATCCACCCTGTTAAAGGATTTACAAAACATACAATGAAGTATGCACTCGGTAAAGAGATTTTACAAAAGACTGTTAAGTCTACCCGGTTAAAGGATTTAGTACTGATTCACCTGTTAGGATGAAATAGTAGATCTCTGGCTTTGCAACTAGATTGCTGATTGAGATTCGCTGATGTACTGATCACCTTCTGTGATGAATTTGTCTTTGCTGTTCCTTATACTGCTGAAGCCCTTTGTAATTCACTTATCTCTGCCTTTCTTTCTTTTTCACATATATGCTTCTTACTTTTGACATTTTTACAACATTGTTTATATACAAGTCTTAAACAATTAATTACAATTACAATTACAAAGTTGGCTTGACAAATAAACATAAGTGCTACTAAGTCGGCCCAAGTATGGTTACATGGTTCCTGCAAACTAACTCGGTGACTTTCTGATACTCGGTGTCCACTGCATTCCTCGGCATCGTCATGCACTTAGTAGAAGTGAAGGCACGATTCATACTGATCACTCGGTAGGTTTTGAACTCGGTAAATACTGGTGACTCGGTAGACATGATTTTACTCGGTTTACACTGTCCTGTTTGGTTTGTACTAACTTGCTCGGTTTGCACTGTCTGCTCGGTTTGCACTGTCTGCTCGGTTTGCACTGTCTGCTCAGTTTGCACTGTCTGCTCGGTTTGCACTGTCTACTCGGTTTGCACTGTCTGCTCAGTTTGCACTGTCTGCTGCTCGGTTTGCACTGTCTGCTCGGTTTGCACTGTCTGCTCGGTTTGCACCCAGAATGCAAATAAGTGTTGTCACTAGTGGCAATTCTGTTTAATGCCAACAGACTTGCTTGATTTAAGCTCTTAGAGAGGTTGTGGGTGTGCTCTCCTAACACAAGTATAGATCCCACTATAGATGCAAGTATGATGAAGATTTGAGATGCTCAAGAAGAAGCTATAAAAGAAACTCTCAAGCATTCAAATGCAAGAGGGCAAAGAAGCTCAAGGATGATCTATGAAATCAATCCTTAAGCTCTATGGCATGCAAGTAAAACAAATGAACCTAAAATCATGGAATGAGACTAAATCTATAATGAAAATCTAACAACTACCAAATGGTTAGTCAAGAAAACTCTAAGAACAATTCTAAGCATATACTAGCATAATAACTCTAATGCAATAATGAATAAGAATTTTCTTGAGACAAGGGTCCTATTTATAAGATTTTGGAGGGCTGGGGTGAGGTGGCATCTATGTGGAATCCACATAGGTTCCACTAAGGAGACACATAAGCCATGCAAAGTCCAAGACTTGCTCACACATGTGTGAGCAACTTGGGATGTGAGAGGTCAATGTGTACTTCAAGTACATGTGTAAGTGTGTGTAAGAGATGTGTAAGTGAAAAAGTCCATTTTCACCATTTTAGAATGTGTAAGAAGTGTCATAAAATGTAAGAAGCCTTGTTTGTGAAAGTTTTGGCAATTTTTGAAAAGGTCATTTTTAGAAATTTTCTCACACATGTGTGAGCAAATAATTAGGACTAATGGATATAGGAATCCAAAAATTAGCCTAATTAACCTTAGTTAATTAGTGAGTAGGCTTATTAGATAGAAAGTGATGTGTCTAGGATAGCATCTAGGTTGGATTTAGGATTAAATTAAACAAAATTTAATTTAATCATGGTTTAGTAGAAATAAAGAACGCGAGGGGATTAAATAAATTAAAAATTTATTTAAAAGGGGACTATGGAGGAACATGTATTGAATAAAATTTAATACATTATGAAAGGTAGTATTTAAATTTAATTCAAATACTATAATTAGTGAATTTATTTAATTAAATAAATAGATGAATTTAACAAATATAATTAATTAAAAAAGTAACTGTAATGTTATTTGGGATCATTAATTAAATTAAATTTAATTAATGTTAAAAGGATGAATTTAGGTGTCTACAGTTAGGTCAACCTTGATTAAAGGATTTAGACTGATACAATGGTTAGAAAGTAATAGTAGTTTTTGATCTAAAAAATATACAACTCACTTTGTAAATAATAGATCCAATTTGCACATATATGTTGATTTACTCACTGAGCTCCATTTCCATCTCCATCACTGATCTGCTCAGAATTCGCTTCAATCAATCACAACTCTTCTCAACTTTAGCCTTCTTCTTAGACTTATCAATCAATAACATCAACAACTTTAGCCCATGTTGTAACCTCACAATTAGGTTTTTCTTTATATACCTCTTCAATTAGGTAGATCCATCTTTTTCCGCTTAATCTCCTCCGTAGATCTTAGGTATTAGGTCAGATCCATCGAATCCTTCCATCACTTAAGGTCTTCATCCTTCCTTCTAGATACATCTTCAAACTTCTCTTTGAATCCATAGTAAAATGATTTACCATGCATTAAATTCTCTATACAATTAATTAATATAGTCAACACAATTTACATATCCCAAGAATTCAACTATGTCGGCTGGGGATCTCAATTCTTTCTCCAAATGTAAATTGCTAACACTTGGTCAATACTGTGTTCATCTCCTTGGTCATCACTTCGTAACTCGATCATGTCTACAAATTATCTTCCTTGGCTAACATTGTCTTTGCTCGGTAATTTCTTGTCGCTCGACATAAACTACTGTTTTGTCAACACTAAATTTACTCAGCATATACTAGTTCTTGATCAACACTAACATCACTCAGATTAAACTAGATTTCTACACTTTTGCTTAGTTAAGCCTACCTCTTCAGTCTTTCTTCGTACTTAGATAATTAACAATACATTATCTTATCAATGTACTAGCTAATGAAATACCTATTAAAGTATCAAATAACTCAACCTTTCATTAGGCTCTCTTGTTATCTCCTTTGCCTAATCCTTTTCATCAATCAATAGATATGGTACTCTCTTAGATAGAAACTGTCTTACCAGTTAAGGTTTGACATCAATGACAATACAACAATTGTTTCAATTACAATTTCAAAAAGCATTGTATGGACTGAAGCAAGCACCGAGAACATGGTATGAAAGACTGCATACTTATCTTATTAGTATTGGCTTTTAAAGGACAAGTGATACTAGTAATTTGTACATGAAAGGAGAATCTGATGATAATATTTTGATTGCTGAAATTTTTGTTGATGAAATAATCTTTGGAGTAAATGATTTGATTTGCAAATATTTTTTTGATGAAATGAGAAAGGAATTTGAAATGTCAATGTTTGGAGAGATTAAATTCTTTCTAGGTTTGCAGATTATACAACAGAATGATGGGATTTTCATCACTCAATCAAAATACACTAAGGAATTGTTAAAGACTTTTGGCATGGAAGATTCAAAACTAGTAGGAACACTGATGGTGATAGGATGCTAGTTGACAAAGGATGATGAATCAACCGAGGTAAATTAGACACTGTATAGATCAATGATTGGAAAATTGATGTGTGTGGTACATAGTAGGCTTGATATAGCACATGCAGTTGGGATTGTGGCAAGATTTTTTGCCAATCCTAAAGATTCACATATGGTTGTTGTTAAAAGGATTCTGAGATATTTGAAGAAAACCAAAGACTATGGTTTATGGTACACAAAGGAAGGTAAATTTAAACTCCAAGTTTACACTGATGCAAATTGGGCTGGAAACATTGATGACTGGAAGAGCACAACTGGTGGAGCATTCTTTTTAGGAGAAAGGCTTGTGACTTGGATAAGTAAGAAATGAGCATGCATTTCTCAGTGTATCGCTGAAGCAAAGTATGTTGCTGGATGACCCCACAATAGTGGGTTACACTTTTTTAGACATGTTGATTTTTGCTGAAATAACATATTTTTAATAAAATATGATTATTTAAGCCTTGAGAGGTTCCATTTGAAGGAATTAATTAAAAATGGTTAGCTCAAAGCATCTTAGATAAAAAATATTGATATAACATCTATACTCCTCATTCATACCTAAAATGGAGTCTCCTTCACACCTATTAAAATGCTAACAAAAAATTACTTCGACTTTATCTTTTCGCAGATCAAATGAATCCATTTGAAAAAATTATCTATGTAGTAAGGTACTACTAAGAAAACTCTTTCCAATGATTATAATGTTAATATATATTAAGTTTATTATGACTTTGTATTTTTAGTTTGACTATACATAGATATTTCGTCGTATGTCTACCTCTATGTTTGACACTTATGAAAAAATACTAAATGAGAGAAAAAAATTCTAAAAAATATCTATGCCCTAGGTATTGAAGTTGTCTTTCTATCCAAATAAACAAAAAAGAAATTGGAAAAAATACACAACAAGTTATAAGCTATGTAGTCAAGGTATGTCAAAAGTATGGTTTAGTCAACTTCAAACATTAATAAAATATGAAATAATCATGATAATTTCATCAAACCAATTTCATGCCCTCCATATGGATGTTAAAAAACTAAATTTGAAAAAAATACATTGATATCTATTTTAGAAAAAAAGTTATGCTCTATGAAAACACTGTAACTCTTTGAAAATGACATTTTCAGCAACATACCATTTTTCATGGGAGAAATAAAAAACCAATCAAATCAATTCAAAAATAAAAATAAAAAATATATTTAGAATTTGGACAGAAAATCCTAAAAGACTAATTTACTTCATCTTCCTATTCCAAACAATTTAATGAGAATATGCATTCGAATCTAATTTTTTTTTTTTCAAAATGTAGAGTTCAATGTCCGTTTAGGCAAAAAAGTGTAACCCACTATTGTGGGTTCACCCTGCTACTGCTGCAAATTGTTCAAATATTGCTTGGATAAAACAAGTGTTAGAAGGAATGAATGAGGTGATCACTGACCTAGTGATTATATATTGTGATAACACAAGTGATATAAATATTTTGAAGAATCCACTGATGCATTAAAAAACAAAGCACATATCTATTAAGTATCACTATTTGAGGGAACAAGTACAAGAGAAGCAAGTGAAACTAGAATTTGTAAAATCTAAAGAACAACTTGTTGATATTTTTACCAAGCCCTTACCAAAGGACACTTTTGAGTATTTGAGGACTAGACTAGGGGTCCGTCCCCTATCTATCAGTCACTAAGGTGATCTGGAGGTTGCATAAACCTATACTTTATCAGAAAATCATTCATGTTGATGCACATAGCTCACACTTTAGGATTCCTAAGGTTGTGAAAGATTGTAGAAGCTGGAACAAAGAATTGTTTATCAGTACATGAAGGTACTTGATCTGGACTGAGCAACATAGAACTAATTGGTTGCTGAAGAGCTGTTTATTTTATTTGGCATTGTTGTTAAAGGGAGAGAGAACTAACATGGGGAGAAATTGTATGAAATATTTTTTGATGGGAACATGAGAAAGAATCTGAGAATTAAAAAAGATCAAATTTGTAGGGAGAGTCTTCATGGAATGATGTTTTTAGTGATTAAACATATTAAATATCAAGCTAGGGAGAGCTTATTGAGCTACAATATTTATCTATATAGTTGTAGAAGACATGTTTGGTATGTGTATGGAATATTTCATATTGTTTGTGTTGTCATCAATGCCAAAGGGAGAGATTAATGACCTACAATTGATTGAATATCTAGATGAACTGAAGAGACAGTGGTTAGAGATCACCGAGCTATCAAAGTGATATGTAAGATGATTTTTAATTAGTCAATATGTTGTCATTGATGTCAAATAGTTTTGACTATACTTATCATCATAGTTACAAGCATCGAAATATCTGTAGAAGGAAGAAATGGTGAAGAAATGAGATATTTACATAAGGAAAAGATGGATATGATAGATAAGGATAAGGTATACATTGGGTAACTTATTGATGACTTAAGCATGTTACATTATTCTATTATGAAGAAGAGATTTGAATTGAACAAGTTAATGTGGTTGGTAATTGAAGACTTCTGTATACACCGAGCGAGTGCAGTGTATATCGAGTGACAGTAATAATCGAGTTAGTTATTATCGATGCATTTAGTATTAGCCGAGTATGGATGAAAACATTAAATTTTAAAAACAACTGACTGAAATTGATGAGCTAGAAATTGTTATGATTTTGAGGTTACAGATGAAGTTAGTTATAAGATCCATGACTGACATAATTCAGAGATGATCTAAAGGATGAGATTGAAATGTGTTATTGGTACATCTTTTGAGGAAGGTTTAAGAGGAAAAATGGATGGATGAGATTAAGAGGCAAAATATGATGATTGATATAAAAATTGTTTACTTTTCTATTTAAGAGACACGAGTTTCATTGTTGAAACATACCAGACAAAATATAGACTATAGAGGATTTCGCGTGAAGACATTATTCATACATTCTTGATCAAACTGGTTATAGATAGAATCGAGCTGCAGACATAACCAAGCATCAGAGATATATACACCAAGTGAAGTAAGTTGGGGAAATATGAGGAAGTGAATTGATTAATGATCAGATGAGTTTTTATGAGCTTAGCATAGATCTGAATATTTGTGATTGAGTTGTATTTGAATTAGATCAGAACTGTATTAGTTTAACCATTGATTCAATAAAATCTCTTAACCGAGTAGACCTAATATGATGCAAAGGAAGGGCCAAAAGGGGACAAACTAATGGTACACCCTAATTATCCAGCCCGCTCAACAACATGTGGAAGAAACACAACACAATAATGAGAGAGAGAATGCAAGGTCTTTCATTAATTTTCATAAAATATAATCATACATGCCGGGCTGTAAGGCCTTCTTGGTTAGGGCCAGATATTAAAATGTATTACAAAAGTTGTCAAACATGCGAGGATCTGCCAACAACCTCTATTCTTCCTATCTTCTATCTTCTACCTTCACTGCCTTAAACTACAACCAAACAATTAAATTTATACAAGAGTCTACAGAACATAATCGGCCTTCAAATCCACAATGAATGAAAGGAATGGTCAGATCTAGGACCACATGTTTCCCAATGATGGATTCCATCATTAAATTTGCAACCCATAATAAATGCACAAGTGGGCTCAACAAGAACTCAAAATTAACTACTCGGTAAGCAAGGATGACTGAGAAACAGACAAGCATCACCGAGCACCAGAGAAACAATCGACTACCTAGGAGATAACCAACCAACTATCGACCAACTTGGTCAAAGAAGAAACTGAGAAATACATACAAAATCCAAAATGTTTTTGGTGACACAAGATTGCCAAGGACCCAAGATGCTCTTGCATCAGACACCTGGGGTTATTTTGAAATGATTCTCCTAATCATTTGGTAGGTATGATCCGAGATGCATCTAACTCAGACTGCAAAATCTAAGAACTATCTTCCATCGGTCTATTCTTCCATTTTACCAGATATTCCATATATTATTTTCCTCTTGTACTTTTGCCAACTCTTTGCTTCAGGATCTGCTCAACTTCTTCATTCTACTTCTTAGGATACTCTGTCGGTAGTGTCACTTCTTCATTAGGTTAATGATACTCATACAAATTAGCAATGTTGAAAATAGGTGATATGTCCATGTCATCAGGTAACTCAATTTCATATGCATTTCCACTATTGAATTTCTTCAAAATTTTGAAAGGTCCAAACTTCTTCATCTTCTGCTTGCCATATGTTCCAATAGGAAATTGGACTTTCTTCAAATGAACAATCACTTCATCATCAACATCAAAATTTTTATGTCTTCTTGATCTATCAGCTCTGTCTTTATATTTTTGATTACTTTCTTCTAGCTTTAGCTTCACATCTTTATGCAATGTCTTCATGTACTCAACAAATTTCACTCCTTCAGCACTTGTCTTACTTTCATCAGCAATGTCTCTAAAATCAGATACACCTCTTGGCTGTGTGCCATTCAGAATCTCAAATGGTATCTTCTAGTACTCCTATTCATTGAATTATTATATGCAAACTCTGATTGTGCCAATACAGAATCTCAATTACTCCGTGTGTCTCCAACTAAACATCTAAATTTTTTTCCCAAACTTATGTTCACAACTTTAGTCTGTCCATCAGTTTGTGGGTGAAATGTAGAACTATATTTCAACTTATTTCCAAATTTCTTCCAAAGGGTTTTCCAAAAGTATCCAACAAATTTACTATCTCGATCAGAGATAATACTCCTCAGTAATCCATGCAATCTGAAAATTTCCTTAAAGAAAAGATCTGCTACATGTACTGCATCTGATGTCTTTCTACAAGGTATAAAATGTGCCATCTTAGAAAATCTATCTACCACAAAAAATATAGAATCATTACCTCTTACATTCTTCAGTAAGCCAAGAACAAAATCCATACTGATGTTAATCCAAGGTTTCTCAGGTACAACAATCGGTACATACAATCTAGTATTCTGACTTACTCCTTTTGCAACTTGACAAATTTCACAACTTTTCACAAATTTCTGAACATATTTATACAATTGCACCCAATAATATTTCTCCTTAAGAAAATTCCATGTTTTATCAATACCAAAATGTCTAGCCAAACCACTACTATGTTTCTCCTTTATAAAATTAGTTCTCATTACTCCTCTCGGTATACACAACTGAATACCTTTAAACAACATACGTTCTTGAATAAAATATTCATCCCATTTAGTATCTTGTTGATCTTGAATAGGTGCTCTGCACTTTCTCCATGGCTCAAAAAAATCAGGGTCAAACTCATAATAATATCTCACCTCATCAAAACCAAGAACTTCAATTTTCATCCCGGTCATCAAAGATCTTCTTCTACTTAATGCATCAGCAATTCGGTTAGTGACTCCACTCTTATGCTTTATCACAAATATGTAACTCTGCAAATACTCAACCCATTTCATATGTCTCTAATTCAACTTCTTTTGACTACCCAAATATTGTAAAGCCTTATGATTAGTATACAACACAAATTCACTCGGTATCAAATAATGTCTCCATTTCTTCAGTGCTTGAATAATAGCATAGAATTCTTGATCATACATAGAATATTTCCTTCTAGCACCATTCAAATTTTCACTAAAGAAAGCAATAGGTTTACCTTCTTGACTCAACACAACTCCAATTGCACTTTCACTTACATCACATTCCACTTGAAATACCTTACTGGAATCAAGTAATGCCAAAATAGGTAATTCAACAACCTTCTACTTCAGAGTCTCAAAACTTTTGTCAGATCCACGTGTCCACTTGAATTCCCTTTTATCTCCTCTCATCGTCTCAGTCATAGCATTACAAATTGAACTAAAATTCCTTATGAAATTTTGGTAAAAACTTGCCAAACCATGAAATGATCTTACCTCACTAGCATTCACAGGTATAGGCCAATTCAAAATAACTTCAACCTTTTTAGGATCCATCTTCAAACCATCAATTGAGATCACAAATCCCAAATACACAATCTCCTCTTTCATGAATGAACACTTTTTTAGATTTATTAGCAACTTTTATTCTTTCAATCTTTGCAAAATGTGTCTAACATGCAACAAATGTTCTTCTCTGGTCTTATTGAATATCAGAATATCATCAAGATATACAATCACAAACTTGCCCAAGAATTTCTTCAAAAATTCATTCATTAGCCTCATAAAAGTACTCGATGCATTAGTTAAGCCAAAAGGCATAGCCAACCACTCATACAAACCTTTTTGTGTCTTGAAAGTAGTCTTCCATTTATCACCTTCTTTGATTCTGATCTGATGATACCCACTTTTCAAATCAATTTTGGTGAAATATTTTGCTCTAGTCAAACTGCCCATTATGTCATCCATTCTCAGTATAGGAAATCTATACTTCACTTTTATCTTATTGATTGATTTGGATTCAGTACACATTCTCCATTCTCCATTCTCCATTCTTCTTCGGTGCCAATACAATAGGTACTACACAAGGACTCAAACTTTCTCTAATCAAACCTTTCTCCAGCAACTCTTGAATTTGTCGATTCAATTCCTAATTCTTGGTAGGTGTCAACCGATGAGGTGCCTTATTCGGTAAACTAGCTCCAGGGATCAGATCCATATAATGATCAATGCTTCTTTTCAATGGTAAACCATCAGGTACATTATCAAAAATGATATCACTATACTCGGTGAGTAACTTATCAATCTCCTCAAGGATATTATCCTCTATTCTCTTACTCAGTTTTTTAGGAATCACAACAAAACATACATCATTCTTCTTCAAAGAGTTAACAAAATTTCTTCCCTCCATCAAACAAACTTTCACAGATGTGCAAACATTACTAACAGGTTCTGCCATCAATGGTAACAAGATTTTCTTTCTTCCATCAGCCACAATAGTATACTTATGCAATCTTCCATCATATGTAGCATGTCTATCGTATTGCCAAGGTCTACCCAACAAAATATGACAACAATCCATAGGCATGATATCACATAACTCCTTATCATAGTATTTTCCAATCTTCAAATTTAGATAACATTATTCAATTACCAGGAGTGTATGTCTATCTTTGATCCATGAAATATGATAGGGCTTCGTATGCACCAACCTTTCCAACTGTAACTTTGTGACCATCTCTTAAGATGCCAGATTCTTTGAGCTACCACTATCAATGATTACCTTCCAAACTTTATAAAAAACTCTACATGTGGTCTTGAACAAACTTTTCCTTACCGGATCTTCCTTTTTACTTTCATTCCATAGTGCTCTCCTTACCATCAAGTTATTTTCTTTCTTAGGTTCATTCAGTGACTCTTCTTGCACCAAAGCATTTCTACTACCACCATCCTTCTTACTTGCATGTGTACATTCAAAAGATCTATGTCCTTCTCCACAATTGTAACAAGTTCCTCAAAAAATTCCTCTACTATAACCACCTCGGTAGTTACTGCCTCTGCCTCTATATGAACTTTTACCTTTCCACTCAGTCTTGCCTTTGTCCAAATTTGTCTTTTCTAGTTCAGATCTACCATTTTCACCATTAGATCTACCTTTTCCTCTAGGGAATCTACCACCTTGACCTCTTTGCCTTTGCTCATGTCTCTTGTTCAATTTCTCCTTGGCCTTCAATGCAAATTGATAAGCCTCTTCAATGTTTTCCAACTTGACTAAACTAATTTCCTCTTGGATGGAAACTCTCAAACCACTCAGGTATCTACCAATTCTTTCCACATCATCTTCATCATGTCCAAATTTGATATCTAATCTATAGAATTCCTCAGTATATTCCTTTATTGAGCTATCTTTCTACCTCAAACTTTACATTCGCCAAACTAGGTTAATCTGATAATCACAAGGTAAGAACTTTCCTTTCAACTTATTCACCATTTTATTCCATACCTTGATTTTGTCTTTTCCTTTCCTCTTCTTATCCAGCTACAGATCTTCCCACCATAAGGATGCATGACTTTTCAACTTTGTACTTGCAATCTTCACTTTCTTGTCTTCAGGAATGTTTTCGTACTCAAAATACTTTTCCATCTCGGTGATCTAGTCCACCAATTCATCAGAATCTATCTTTCCACCATACTCAGGAGGATTGAAATGTGGTGTATACTTTAGACTTGTTAAAGCATTAAAAAATCTTTCTTCACCTTGATCCATAATAGGTGCAAGTTTTGCATTCGCCTGTTCTTCCTCAACTTCATCATCACTAACATCTTCAAGATGTCTGCCTCTTCTCTAGGCTATTTCAATAGCTTCTAATCTAGCAGCAATCTACCTTAGCATATCTGCCAATCCTGGATTTGTATCTCTCCTCCCATGAACCATCTTGACAACCCTTTGCAATTGCAGGTCAGATTGTAATCTTCTACCCTACAACAATCAACTAGGGCTTCAAGAGGAATCTGCAAACTTAGATCTGTAGACCTAGATCAAGATCTCACCTCACTCTAATACCACCTAACGCAAAGGAAAGGCCAAAAGGGGCCAAACTAATGGCACACCCTAATGATCCAGCCTGCTCAACAATACACAGAAGCAACAACACACAAGAGTGAGAGAGAGAATGCAGGATCTTTCATTAATTTTCATCAAATAGAATCATACATTCTAGGTTGTAAGGCCTTCTTGGTTAAGGAAGAATATTACAATGTATTATAGAAGTCATCAAACATGCGAGGATCTACCAAAAACCTCTATTCTTCCTATCTTCTATATTCTACCTTCATTGCCTTAAAATACAACCAAACAACTACATTTATAGAAGAGTCTACCGAATTAAGTCGGACTTCAGATCCATAATCAATGGAAGGAACAGTCAGATCTGGGACAAAACTCTTCCCAATGATGGATTCCATCATTAAATCCATGACCCATAATTAATGAACAAGTTGGCTCAACAGTAACTCAAAATAAACTACTCGGTAAGCAAGGATGACCGAGCAATAGACAAGAATCATCGAGTGCCAGAGAAACAACCGGCCACCTAGGAGATAACTGACCACACTTGGTAACCAAAGGAAACCGACCAACTATTGACCAACTCGGTCAAAGAAGAAACTAAGCAACACAGACAAACTCCAAAATGTTTTTGGTGACATAGGATTGCCAAGGACCCAAGATGCTCCTGCATCATAATAGTCTTTTTGTATTACCATATGACATTCAAGGAATGTTAATTGTTATCTTGTTGACCCCATAGTAAATGCTAGTCAAGAGTTAACTATTAACTTGATAAATACTCTAACTAGGTAACACCTAATAGTGTGCATTGTAACCTTTAACAGGGTTGGTTCCTAACCGAGCTCACTTCAGAAGACTAAAATATTTTGAGTTATTGGTCCTAGGTGGTTTTTCCCTTAGAAGGGTTTCCATGTTAAATCATTGTGTTATATGTTATTTTCTATGATTGTTTTTCTTTCATACTTTACATACTGGATATTTGATTTAATTGGTAATCACAGTTTGGATAATTACTAGTATTCGGTAAATGAACATAAAGATTGATATTTTCTCTTACTGAGCTATTTGAATTGTTGATTAAGTTTGAAAAAGTACATCTGAGAGTTTTGGAGTATAGGATAACTAATTTAATTGATTCACCCCCCTCTCAGTTATTCTAACAAATATTAGTCATATAAATGTTAATTTTAATTTGTGTGACCATAATCAAAGACATTCGAGAATATGTTTTTATTTTTCTTGAAGATCAATATTATTTTTGATAGAAAAAAGTAGCAAGAGGGTGCTGGCTCGTGGTACAGAAAGACTAGAAGCACATTAACAACATATTAATAGCACTAGTCGCATAGTAGTTTAACAGCAGAAATAAAATTGTCTCGTCTGCCTCTATAAAAAAAAATATGTAGGTCCTTTTCAAAAAAAGTGAAGCAAAGTAGCATAACCAATAAGTAGAAAAAATATTAACAATAATAAGCCACAAAGGGCTAAACGAGTGTTTTAAGAACTTAACTAGAAAACATGAAATCAAACAAAGGGACTTGGAACAAACATGCCCATGCCAATAGAAACTCCTCATGGACCACAATAGCTAGGATTTCCCACCCAGACATTTGGACATCAGGGTCATGGCCCACTCTTCCTGCAGGAACATGAAAAGGTCTCTGTTATCCTCGTCAGCTTCTAGTTTACCGCCATCCATCTTCTCTTGCACATTTCATAGGGTCACAGCTAAAGCATGCATGACCTTGAGGGAACACTTGTTCGAATCAGCAACCTAGGCTTTGATCTCTCTGATGTCCTATTTGATGCCGAGGATCTCCATATCTAGCTTGTTGAAATTCTTCTTGATAAATCCTTTAAACTTGTCACTCTCCTCCGTCACCACCATAGTGTGCTCAATGTGAGGGGATTTAGCCTACTTGGTGTGAGGAGAGAGCGGGGGTGGGGTATTGCTCTGAGGCTTATCCTCCATCTCCGACGGGGGATTTAGGGGGGAGTGTTACCCGACCTAGGTGAATTTAAGTGTTCAGCCGAGGATCCCTCAATCAAACTAGTGGAAGTAGAGATGTCCATATCCTTTGACTGAGACTTGTCCTCCAAATCTATTTCCCTCAGAATTCTTCTGTATTTCTCCTTAGCAAGCCTGTTAGAATGCTGGATAGAACCCCCCAAATCCACCTCCAGATCAACTTGGTTGTCTAAATTTTTCCATTTCCTGAGCTTCCTCTCAGTTTCAGGGGTGCTGTCAAACCCCGTCTTATCCTTCACTTCCATTGAATCAGAGACATGGGATTCATCAAGATCCTTCCCCCTTTTAAATGGGTTCCTCACACACCTTTTGTGGCTTTTACCTTCCCGGGGGACAAGGTCAGTCTCCTAGATTTTCTGTAAGGGCCGGGAGGGGGACTAGGTGGGGTTGTTGGCTTCTGGGGGTTTCTATTGGCTTGTGGGAAGTCTCCTGAAGGTCAATATTGTTGACATCAAATATATTCAATTTTTAGACATTTTAGTCCAAGATGTTTTATTTGAATACCATTGTGTGAACAATTAGTTTATAAACTTGAAGTTATGATATGGATTCATTATGTGGATTTAGAAGTTGTCTCTTTAGGTGGAACATTTTATCAAGAGACCTATTGGCCATTGGGGAAGTGGTCCATACTTGATCAACAAGGCATTCCTAATTGCTCACCAAGATAAGGCACTCCAAGTGAAGGTTGAGACAAAGGGAACCATTGACTTCTTGTAACTATTTGAGGAGTGGGATGAGTTTGTCACCTCCATATTGAAAACCTTAACCATTGACATTATATAATTGTTTTAGTGGGGTGGGGTTCATGACCTCTATATTAAAGACCTTTTTAGCTTCGAGGTGAGGATGGTTACACTATTTTCTTTAACATGGTAGGGTTTTTAATGTATTTGTTTAATTTTTTTTCATTGTTGTCATTTATAATTTTAAATATTATCTAAAAATGTTTAAAATTAAGTACAATATTAATAAATTTTTTTATATGATTTATTGTCTATAACAACAATATTTATATAATGCTGAGAATGTAAATCTTGAATGCCTTCTTTAGTGGACTCTTATGATTTTTCTTTAGCTTGGCAGAATGCTGTTGAGAAGGTGGAGGATGGTTGGATAATAGTTAAAGGAAAGAAATCTAAATCTTCCATTCCTTCTTTTGGTATGAATTTACGTTCACATAAGGATGGGCTAAAATGTAAATCTTGAATGCCCTTTGTTGTGATTTGTTGGGATGGTTTCTGTTCCACTTGGTGGGAACTATGACTAGTTCCTTTGGTTTGTTAGGTGATGCAACATAGTTGTTTTATGGTCTTTCAATGTCCTATCTTTCGCCGCTTTTGTAAGAGGTTTCGGGTCTTTTCAAAACCCTTTTTTACTTAATCAAAACAATATTTATATAATAAAAAATACTATAAAAATAAACTAATCAACATTCTTAAGAACATTTTTCAAATATAATTTTAAAAATTAAAATACTCATCAAAATAGAAAAAAAAAAATTATATTTTTTGTGTTCTTAGTGATTTCTACATTATTAATAATATTTTAAATTTTATTAAATGACACAAGTTCTTTTTAAAAATACACATTTCTACAAATATGATGTAGTGAAAAATATAATTAGTGATCAAGATTAATCTTAAAAATTGTCATTTGTTTTGATGGAATTCCTCCAAAGGAAACATGGAGAGCAAAACCCAATGAGGTTGCTAGTGAACCCAATTATAACAATTATAGTTTTATGACATGTTGCAATGACCATAACAAAATTTATAATATAGGCGATTTCAATATGTATCATGTATGACGATAGAAACTAGATTATAAATGTGTAAAAGACACGATTCTCCTAGTATAGGATCAACATGATAAAGACAAGAAAAAAATTAGAATAAAGTGATATAGGAATGTTGGGACAATAAATAATAGGATCAAGATATGTGGAATAAAGTTATAAAACATGAGCACATTTTATAAGATAAAAAATGTGCTCATATTTTTCCGTTTTAGATCAAAATCAATTTTTTTATTACAAAATGAATCTACATTTTAAAATCTATAGTAAAATAATGTTATGTGATTTTAAACATAATTTGAGTATCTCATAGAAAATTAGACATTCGGTCACTTTTTTGTATATGGTCATTTGGATGATGTACTCACCTAAGTACATTTTTTTATTGAAAATGTAGATAAATCATAATGATGTGATATTATGGATCCATAAAAGCTATATGGAATTTTGCATAATAGCCTTTCAAAAGATTTTAAAAATCCATAATGAAATCCAATTACCAAAATCTACCATGTTTATCACCAATTTATAATTTTTTAACTTTTTAGACTTGACGATGCTATATGTTTTTACTCTAGGACACACTTTATGAATGCAATTTCCAAAATACTCAAACAAGAAGAGGTTTCATAGATTTCAATTTTTGATATCATATAAAAATTTAGCAAAGGACACAACATAAACTAGATCTAAGGAAAAGACTAGTTCCAAAACAATTCTAGAAGATCACTACAAAATATGCGTAACTTAGAATATGTACTAAAGGCATGATTCTACCATCAATACTAAATAGGATAAATAAAACTTTAGGACACCATACACTTATAACAAGTGTGATAATATTATATGTTGAGAAAAAAGGCTAATGTCATTAGAAAAATTGGCTAAATTTTATGTCATATAAATGTTAATTTTAATGTGTGTGACTGTAATCAAAGATAATAAAAAATATGTTTTTATTTTTCTTGAAGCTCAATAGTATTGACATCTAATATATTTAATTTTTAGACATTTTGGTCCAAGATATTTCATTCGAATGCATTTGTGCTTAATTAGTTTATAAATTTGAAGGTATGATATGGATTTAGAAGTTGTCTCTTCAGGTGGAGCATTTTATTAGACACTTATTGGCCATTGGGGAAATGGTCCATACTTGATCAACAAGGCATCCTTAATTCCTCACCAAAGGCAAGGCACTCTAAGTGAAGGTTGAGACAAAGGGAACTATTGACATCTTGTAACTATTTGAGAAGTTGAATGAGGTTGTCACCTCCATATTGATGACCTTACCATTGACACTATATAATCTTTTGACTAGGGTGGGGTTCATGACTTCAAGGTGGGGATGATTAGGCTCATATCTTTAAAATGGTAGGTTTTTCAATGTAATTATTTAATTTATTTTCATTGCTTTCAATTATAATTTCACATATTATTTAAAAAATGTACAAAATTATGAAATGCAATATTAATAACAAAAAGTTACATAATTTATTATTTAAAACAACAATATTTATATAATTAAAAGTACTAAAAAAACTAATCAACATCCTCAAGAACATTTATTATTTAAAACAACAATCTTTATATAATTAAAAATACTAAAAAAACTAATCAACATCCTCAAGAACATTTTTTAAATCTAATATTATACTTTTATATATCTATTGAAATATAAAATAATTATTATTTAAAACAACAATCTTTATATAATTAAAAGTACTAAAAAACTAATCAACATCCTCAAAACCATTTATTATTTAAAACAACAATCTTTATATAATTAAAAATACTAAAATCAACATCCTCAAGAACATTTTTTAAATCTAATATTATAATTTTATATATCCATTGAAATATAAAATAAAAAATTTATGTAATTACATTTTCACATTCTTAATCATTTTTACATTATTTATAATACTTCAAATTTATAAAATGATACAAGTACTTTTTAAAAATATACATTTCTACAAATATCATGTATTGAAAAATATAATTAGTGATCAAGATTAATCTTAAAACTTGTCATTTGTTGTAAACAATCATTTAACTTGGCCTTAACATAATTTGCAACTATATAAAGTTAAAATATTATTTAATGTGCCATAAAAAGTCAAAATTAGCCAACGGGATTGTTGTAAGCCCAACAATTAAAAGTCTTATCGTGCAGTCTTATGTGCCTTGGATACATTTAAGGGATTTCAATTTTTGTTTATACTAGTTTATCTCAAATATCGCAAGCAGAGAAAAATCAATTTTCAAAGAAAACAGAATGCAGGAGGATGAGACATCAAATATGATATATCATCCATTTGATCTAAACTAGAAGAGATCATTGATAAATATTGCATCACAAGCAACCCTGCAATTCAATATAACATCGACTCACAGTTATCAACACCTATGTTTAAAAATATATTATTAGTCTAAGAAAAGTGTTGCACAGAAATGCTCAAGAACTGAAGGACAATACAGAAAAAATACATTTCCTAATATCCAGAATTGCTCATAGTGGAAGCATAGTCATATTGCATGTTCAAAAGACACCATTGAGAAGACACCCAAATAGCAAGGCCAGAATCATAAACATGTATCCTTCAATGCCTTGGCTGATCCCCACTCTTGCAACAATCACAAATATAGAAATTTATTAAAGAAATGATGATTTAGAGTCATTAAAAACAATTAGAAATGAAAATGAATGATTTAAATGCAATCTTACCATGATTGGTAGGGGCAGGAGCAGGGGCCTGGTTATCAGCATTGCTATTTGGAAGAGATGTTGCAATTATGAGGATCACCATTATCATACAACCCATGTTCAGTGTCATTTTAACACAACGGAAAACAGCTGAATAACTTTCTTTTGAGGAAGATTGGCTGTGAATGGAAATTGAGAAGGTTGCAAATGGCAGAGGCGGAGATGAGCTTAAAAAGGAGAAAATGGGTGAGAGATAATTTAGAGGAAAGTAGAAATTGAGAAAGTGTTCATGCAAGGACGTTTCCATTATGAAAATGGAATACATATAAATTTTCTAATGAAAGAGTGTCTTACACGGTAGTGGAGGAGAAAATGAAAGGAAATATCTCATCTTATATGGCAGTAGACGAGAGCGTGTGAGGAAAGACAACGAAGAGTTACAATGATGGCGAAGGTGGTAGCGTCTAGGTTTAGACTTTGCCAATCGCAAACCTTTACTCAAAATTGTATTGATAAGAGCATATAATGGTATTCCATGGGGATACATTTGTTAAAGAAGATTTAGAGTTAACATTCTAATCCTTTTAACCCAAACAAATTTGTGCGTAAAGTGCTAAGTGCAATGTTATTTCATGAGATCACATTTCTGTCTATGGTTTTTTTGTCCAACCTTCGCACCTCCTCCATGCTCCCATATATATATATATATATGGTCATTTTTTTTTAATATTATCATAGAAGTAGATTTTTTATATAAATATAGATAAACCATAATGATGTGATAAGAGTAGACTAGTTATATATGGGCTTCTATATTCATAAGAGCTATATGAATAAAGTTTAAAAAATTCTTGATGAAGTCCAATTACTAAAATCTATCATGTTTATTGTTTATATGTTTATAACATTTTAAACTTGAAGATGATTTACCTAGCTACCCTACCCCCTACTCCCACAACCCCATGTCTAAAGATGAGTTACTTGGCTACCCTCACATTGTGGACAAAGTGGATAATGGCAGAGAGAGAAGATGAAAGGGGAATGTTTGATATCTATTTCATCATGATTACATCGATTATCTAAGATACTAGTTTAGAGTTAGTTGAGAAACTGACTCACAACTGCCAGAAATGATATGGATTAGTTGATAATTTGATCGACATGGACAATTATAGTTATAGACAATGTAATATAACAATTATGCAAATATTACCCCTGTTATGACATTAATCCTAAAACATCAAAAACACCTTGCCTTAGAGATGGGCCCCGTTAAGGATTACATAGAAAAATAGGTTGATTACATAATATGAATACATATTTTGAGAAAATCTTCTTTAAAAGTAGCAGATCCAGAACCAATAAAGGCTCCATCAAGATGTCTCTTGACCCTCAGAAAGGTGTAGCTTCAAGCTGGGTTAAGCTCCTAGTCCTAAACTCTTGAGTCACAGAGTATTGAATTGTTCAACAATGATCCCTAAGAGATGCGATGATCTCTATCATTGTCTAGTGACTACAAAAGGGTATAATTCATGATCATATACTCTGAAGCTTGTTGGTCAATAATCCATATTGAGTGCAGTACCAAATCCAAAACTTGTCTTGAAAATGAGTCTTCACAAGACTTACATTCTTCAAATTTGTCAATATTAGAAAGTAAAACAAAATAGAAAACCAAAAATGTCAAAAATGCTTCTCATGCAAAACACAATCCCAAAGAAAGAAGTTGAATTGAGATGATGGAAGTTCCTCCATCCTTTGATGCCTCCAACCTCCAAACAACATCATCTTACATTCAAGTCATGGTAAGAGAGAGGCTTCAATTCACCAAGCATAGTTTTCTTGCCACTAGTTAAACCTAACTTAGCAAAATCTGAATTTTGTATCTCAACTATGAGAGCTTCACCATTCTTTAGTATCTCAATAACATGCTTTGGTGCCACATCCTTATGATCATTGTATAAACATCCTTTTAAACCCTCATTTCTCTTTACTTGCGAAAGCATAAATTTTCCACTTAACTTTGCATCCTTGTAGGGGCCAATAAGGGAACTTAATAGAGCCCAAATGATTTATTTTTCAATCATGTAACAAATCTTGTTTTAAGAAAGCTAATAACTCAAGTGCAACTAAGAATACAACATAACTTTTATTTTCAAAACTTATTCCAAATTGTTGTAAACTTTCTACCAGCCATCCTTCCAATTCTCATTTCACATAATCAAATATTCTCATGCACTTGTGAATACCATTTTCTATGATATTTATTAGCTTAGAAATTTCTCAACGTGAATATTAATTAAACGCCATTCCTCTCCTAAGTCTTCATGAGAAAACCATAGGAACTTAAGATGTGGTTGAATATAGTATGCCATAAAAAGGAAACAATTATATTTGGTCTGAATTAAAAGAGTTGGCTTGAGTACTCCCCGCAATGAAAGGAATGACCACCCAAGATAATATATGAATATATTTTTATAGTCACAATATACTATCTTTGGAGTATGTCACAATAATCTTTCCTATGCTAAAACATATCTTCAGATATTTGATTCAAATCATAAAGTTTTTGTCCACAAATAATAGTGACACCATGCATTATTCTTCCATTATAATAATTACAGGCACCTGAGATTCCATGATTTAATTTATATTACCACCAATAATGTATTCATTTCCAAACTAATAATAAAAATGGTTATAAAATTAATGAAGACCTACATTATTCTAAAGTCCAGAATGAATATATTGCTTCTTACAAATTTGCGTAGACATCATTGGATTCAACACATGGGTAGTTACTATCTTGGTATAGGAAGGAGGTTGCAATAATATTCCTACATTGGATCTTCTATTCTTATTGCATTCCTTTCCTTATCACACATGCACACGAGTTGTTATGATCTGAAACCAAATGACAGAGAGAGAAGATGAACGAGAAATATTTGATATATATTTCACTATTATTACATCGATTATATAAGATGCTAGTTCATACTCAGTTGAGAAACTGACTAACAACAACTGCTAGAAACGATATGGATTAATTGAGAATCTAACCAACACATGAACAGTTAGAGTTATAGACAATGTAATATAGAAATTACATCAATAGATAAATTATGTATTTTATATAGCCGTCAAAATGCCATAATCAAATGACTCATTGCAAAAATTCATATAGAAAAGAAAATGACCAATAGACTAGAAGCTATTACGGAGGCTGAGGCAAAAGCTAGGGATTGGTCACAAACTATTGTGGATGAGTATAGTTGGGAAACAATTAATGAACTTACAATGAAATTAGACAATTGAGGCACTATAGAGGATCACATTTGTGAATTCAAGGGCATGATTACCTCAGAGGAGGAGAAACAATAAATGGTGTTGGCTTTGGCCAATGTTAAATCTAATTAGAATCAGGTGAATAAAATTTTTGAAGAAATAGTCACTTTCAGTAAAGACATGATGGAAAAGACATCGAACTCATTCCACACCGTTCAGAAGGAGCTGGAGTATAGGAAATAAAAAATAATAAAGAGAGATACAACTACTTTGCATGTGTCTTCTGAGACGGAAAAAGATGGTCCTTTTACATTGGCCGTAGCACGGTGCTCACTCAGGAAGGGCTCGTTCTTGGAAAATCTGAAGGAGCTAAATCAAGAATGGAAGAAGGTTAAAACCGTATCCAATTAGTTTTATGAATTTGTTTTAGATCTTGATTTTTATTTTTTTGTTGCTAGTTCTTTAGGTGGTTTTTTTGTCTATTTCGGTTCGCTGATTGAATTCACTCCTTGTGAATTCATTTTGAACTGCCTTTGGGCTTGATGTTATGGGTTTAAGCCATTTTTCGATTGACTTAATCATAACATTTTACACTTGATGATGATGTCTATAAATTATCTAGGATACACTTTATGAATGTAATTTCCCAAAACACCTAAATAAGAAGAGGTTTTATAGATATCAAAATTTGATACCATGTGTACAATAGGAAATGAGAAGCAATTCTATGATATGAATTACTTCCTACTTCACAATTCACATAGTAGGAAGAAAGAATATCCCCACTAGGCTCAAGGGTTGATTCAAGATCTTAGTGGGAATACGGTCTTTTCTTCCTTGGATGTGTAAATGATGAGAGTGAAAGAATAAAATAATGCAATGGATCTATTAGAAAGGTCACTAAAAAGATAATAAAAATAGATTGATACGAACTGATATTGAGCTGAAACTAACATAAATAGAAATCAAAAGACAAAACATGCCTTCTCCAAAAATTTTAGTAAAAAATGGGAGGGATAGGTTGAAACTTGACCTATACCTGGGACATGTTGGTTTTGACGATATGTTACCGACACCTTCAAATGATATTTTCAGTGAATTTGAAACAGTTTCTACATTGCTCAAAAATGATCTAATGGCTCCACAACTTGTTCCTTTACACATAAAAATGAGGTCCGAAGAAGGTTGAAAAAGGGGTTTGCCTCAATCAAACCCCTATTTAGGAATCAACCTTGAAATGAAATGAAATAAAGGAAAAGTGTTCTATCATATAGCAGAGGCTAGATCTAGAAAATGAAGCATATCATTCCTTGTAAATGTAATAATTTTTTTAATGTGATCAAATATGTTAATGCAATAGCTTTGACTAAACACAAAAATTCAAAAGGAAATCACAAAAGGGAAAAACCTTATGAAGTATATGTTGTAAATCACCACAATGTATAATTGAAGAGAAAATAAAAATGTGGATCTCCTTTCTTGATAGAAAATTCCTTTTTTTGGCCTCCAATGGGGGAAATACGTTAGATCTATGGAAGAAGACACATTGATTCCTTGAGAAGACTAAAGACTCGGATGATTGAAACTTGATGGCTCTTGACTGCTATATTTTCTTGTGTGCACTTGACATCTTCAATGCTTGATGGATCCACAATAAATTGTTGATAATGGAATGTTGAATACATAATGGATATCTCAAATGAGGAGAGATAGGGGGTTTATATACATTTTTCATTATTTTGGGGAGATAAACCTGAGTAGGTTAACCATGGGTCCTAATTTCCCTCCCAAATCTTGGCATAGGGCTCCAAGCCAAATTTGGCCCCAATTACTCGGGGATAGGTCAGCTTTGGTGACTTGTCTCAGGGACATGTCAGTTTTGGCAATCTATCCCTGGAAGAACAAGCCCAGATTTGATCTGGGTGCTAGGGAGATAGAGTAGGTGTGGAAAAAGAACATATAACTTATTTTGGGGTTAGAGTAGATCATGAAGGAAAAAAATAGGTGAATAGGTCCTAAGTGAGTAAATGAATAATTGGATTTGATGAAAAATGAGAAAACATGTATAGAAGTAAGAGCCATCCTCAAGTTAAAGCAATATTGAAAGAGGTGGAGGAACCATATTTGAATTTAAGTATCCTTTAAGTGCTATATGAGTCCTACCATAAAAATACACTAAAGTAGGCTCAAAATGATCCTAAAATTGAGCAAAAGCTAGGTGCTTACAATTTAGGACTATACACCATGTAAAATCTTAGCAAAGGACACACAAGAGCCAACGATAATAAAAACTAGATTTCTGTCAAAAAATCAATAAATTACTTTTATAGTCCTAATCTATAACATCAAGTCTATGCTATTATATAAATAATATAGAGGCAAAGACTAGTTCCAAAACAATATTTAGAAGATCACTCCAAAATGTAGCTAACTTACAAAGGCACAATTATCCTATCAATACTAAATAGAATGAATGAAACTTCACGACACCATACACTTTACATTTTGAGAAAAAATGGCTAATGTACCAAGTAAATTCAGATAAATATTTATAAATGTTAATGACATAATCAAAGACAATTAGATAATATGTTTTTATTTTTCTTTAAGCTCAATATTCTTAACATCAAATACACTCAATTTTTAGACATTTTAGTCCAAGAAATTTTATTTGTCAAATAAAATTGTGTTTAATTATTTTATAAATTTGAAGCTATGATATGGATTCATTGTGTGCATTTATAAGTTGCCTCTTTAGGTGGAGCATTTTATCAAGGCACTTTTTGGCCATGCGAGAAACAATCCACACATGATCAACAAGACATTATTTATTTCTAACTAAGGCAAGACACTCTAAGTGAAGGTTGACACTAAGGGAACCATTGACTTCTTGTGACTTTGAGTGGAATGAGTTTTTCACTTCCATATATTGAAGACCTTAATCATTGAAATTCTAAATTTTTTTGAGGAATGGGGTGGGTTCGTCAACTCCATATTAAAGACTTTATCCCTTGGAGGTGAGGATTGATAGGCTCTTATCTTGAAAATGGTAAGGTTTTTAATTTAATATTTTAATTTATTTTTATTTCTTTCAATTATAATTTCACATGTTGTCTAAAATTAAGTAAAATTAAAAGATGCAATATTAATAACAAAAAAATTATACAATTTATTACCTAAAATAATAATCTTTATATAATTAAAAATAATAGAATAAATAAACTAATCAACATCCTTAAGAATATTTTTTAAATATAATTTTTAATATATTATCAAAATATTAAATGGAAAATGAAATATAATTATATTTTTCATGTTCTTAATTATTTTACATTGGACGATCAGATCACAAAGGATTCTGATTCAGGAGGGTCAGATCATTGACAAATTTCAAAATAAACTTGGCCATTTCAATTATTAGTTTTGGGAATCTCGAGGTGCCACAATTGAGGTTTGTAAGGACCATAACTCAAACCCAAGTTTATGTGCTCTAACAAAAGATTCAGGAGTCAATACTTCATCTCATGGGCTTTTGCCCACCCCTCAAATATCTTATTCAGAATTTTCCTCTGATGTGTGAATTACCTCCGCGACTTTCATAGATTTACCCCTCTTGGTCCTTAACCATGATGATATTCTAGTTGCTCCCATTGCATCCAGTGTATTGCACTAGCTAACTCATGGAAATCCTTTTTTGGGCAGATGTTTACTTATCTAAAGCTACAGATGGGTCCTCGAAGTGTATTACCTATTTGTAAGGCACAGTGGTGCTTTACTAGGAATCCAGTAAATGATACCTTGATTAGGAAGTGGGTGGATACAATTGAATCTATGATATTGCCTCTACAATAATTGATGAAATTGCTGAGGAGGAAGGTTTTGGCCTGACTAAGACTAATGAAACGCGACTAGATTTGGTACCCTTCAATGAAGTTCCTTCGCTTGTCAGATCATAATTCTCAGACTTGCATTCAAATTCGGCTTTTAAGCAGGTCCGATTCAGCTCATGGAGCAACATTAGTATTAATCTGGGAATTTGTAAGAATAACTTGCCTTAACACGATATTGAGTTTATGCTTGAAGCTATGGTCTCAGGGGAGGCTAAAGACAATTTTCTAGATAAAGTTTATGAAGATTGTGGCTCTCCCCAATAATAAATTACCTAAATCAGATTCTTTGGTACTGATGGGAGATAATGTTTTAGACAGTTAGGATGAAATAGATCAAATGCAGTGTTCCATTCAACAGACAGTATTGGATTCCTCAAAATTGTCGAAAGTCAATTCACTAAAAAATCCTAGGGGGAGGCCTTTAAAGACATCTAAACCGAAGGATGTTCAATTGCCATGGGCGTTCTGTTGACTCTGAATTTACAATGAATTCCAAGAAAAGGTATAGAGGACGCATTAGTAAATTTTCAAAGAACTCCAAGAAAATGTAAAGAGGAAGCTGTAGGCCTAATATCCAAACAACTTAATGGAAGTAGGAGAGAGATTGGCTCTCCAAAAGAAAAATGATGCTCTTTACTTGGAACGTTAGAGGCTTAAATGCCTTTAACAAAGCTCGGATCATCAGGGATCAAATTCTAGTGGGAGGAGCTAATATATTCTTATTGCCAGAAACGGAACTCTCAATAGAATCAGGGGAAAAGAATTATGGTTCATGGAAGTAGTGGTATTTTGTTCAATCTGCTGCTAGAGGTGCATATGGTGGGCATGAAATCTTATGGTCCAAATCAAAATGCTAGGTCTCTCTCTTATCTACAAATTCAAACTGGTTGGTAGTTGAGATTACGGTTTTTTCATTGCAGTTTATTCTAATTAATGTATATGGCCCAACATCAGTTACAACCAAGAAAAGGTTATGGGGCTTGTTATCACAATTACTCTTAGGCTTACAAGGGCAAAAAATCAAAGTGGCAGGTGATTTTAATGCAACTCTATGGGCTCTTGACAAAATGGGAGGGGCATATCCTTCTCCTATTGTCACTCAGGATTTTAGGGACTTCGTGGATAGAAACCAATTAATGGATTGTGTACCCTCAAATGGTAAGATATCATGGTCTAATAGAAGAAAAGGTGTACATTTTGTGGGTGAGAGATTAGACAGATTTTTTGGTTAATACGAATTGGTTGAGAGATCATGGTTGTTTCCCGTCCTCAATCCTAAGTCTATCTAGATCAGATCACTTTGTAGTATCTATGGATATACATCTCCAACCGTCTACTTTTAGACCTCATCCTCATTTCAAAATTGAAAAACTATGGTTTAGAGACCCAAACTTTATATCATTTCTCCAATCATGGTGGTGGCAAGCGCCTTATGTGGCAGGATCATATATGTTCAAGCTTGCAAAAAATTTGTCCTTCATTAAGAGGAGGATTAAAGAATGGAATGAGAATTCTTTTGGTAATATCTTTAAATAGAAAGCAAAATTATAGGGTCAGCTAGATGATATTACTAAGTTTATTTTGAATAATGGAATGAACCTGACAGTGTATGATCTACAAAAAGATCTACTATAGCAACTGGAGGAAATTTTGTTACGTGAAGAAATCTATTGGAGATAGCAGTCCAGGGAACTATGGCTTAGGGAGGGAGATAAGAATACCACTTTTTTTTCACATGTCTGCCAAGGTTCGAAGACATAAGAATGTCGTTTTCCAAATCCAAGATGCTAATGGTCAAAACCTTAATCATCTTCAGGACATTCAACATGAAGCTGTTAGATTCTTCTCTAACTTACTCACTTTAGAGGATGATCCAGATACCCCTCAAAGATCATAAATTATAGATTGCATCCCCACGCTGGTTTCAGATTAGGATAATTTGAACTTGTTGGCTACATTTACTTTGGAAGAAGTTAAGGCCTCGGTGATTTCCATGGATGCAGATAAGGCCCCGGGCCCTAATGGAATCAATCCTTTCTTCTTCCAAAAATGTTGGGATTTCATGGGACAAGATATTCTCAAGGCAATGGAAGAATCAAGAAAACACGCATGCATACTGAAGCAATTTAACAACAATTCCATTACTCTAATTCCCAAATGTTAGCAACCAAGGTCTTTTGCAAAATTTAGACCAATCTCCCTATGTAACACAATTTACAAGATTTTCACTAAAGCAATTTCATACCGTTTGGGGAAACTAATTCTTAAAATTATATCAGAACAACAAGGAGGTTTTGTTCTAGGAAAAGACATAGTGGAGGGGGCCTTAATTGCACATAAAGTGCTCCATACTATTAAGGAAAAAGGTTTTCCGACAATGGTGTTAATGTTGGACATGTCAAAGGCATATGACAAAGTGAACTAGAATTTTCTAGGTGTAGTTATGAGTAAAATGGGTTTTGAAAAGAAATAGATTAAATGGATCATGTCTTGTATATCAGGGGAAACATTCTCAATTATGATAAATGGTATCCCCTATGGGTATTTCTCTTCTACACAAGAGGTCATAAAAGGGGACTCTCTCTCTCCTTTTCTCTTCATCATCCTAGTTGAAGGTCTCAGTAGATCAATTGCCTATAAATCATGGCTTGGTGCTTAGGAGGGGATTAGTATTAGAAGATCCCAATTATCCGTTACTCACAAACTCTTTGTAGATGACTCTTTTCTTTTTGGGAAAGGAAGTGTTAACGAAGATAAAGTCATAAACAACACTTTGATTGAATATAGTAAGGCTTCGAGGTAGAAACTGAATGCACTTAAGTCAAAGATTTTCCTCTTCAATCTTACCCCCAAAGCTTCTCCAATTATTACAAAAATATTTTGCTTCATTTTGGCCCATTCACCAAGTAAATATCTTGGGATTTTATTTTTCCAAGCGAATGCAAAATCTTCATTTTGGGAAGATATTTTATCTAGTATCAGAGAGAGGATTGCTGGATGGAAGGTGAAATAGCTAACGTTGGAAGGCAGAATGTTGTTGGTTAAATCAGTCCTTAGTTCTATACCTAACTACATTATGTAAGTCCTTATGGCTCCTCTTGGGGTTATGAAGAACATTAACAAATGCTTGGAGGATTTTATATGGAGGGGCAACATGGATGATAAGTAGAAAATTCACCTAGTTTTTTGGGATTGATGTAGGAGCATCCTGGGTGTAAGAGCAATCTTGCATCACCCAAAATTATTTCTATTTTTGTATTCAATAAGGGCTATTTTGTGCAGAGTTGCTATTTATGGAAACTTGCTATTTTTAGTAAGTTGGTCTTACAATCTCAGAATGTCTGATTTTACATATGGAGGTTCATCTCAGTCATATCAGCTTGCCAGCAAAGTTTCATGGCTAGATCAGGTGTAGTTTTGAAGATATTGAAGATTTTCGATATTGGCAGTAGGATACAGAAACTTTGAACTCAGTTTTGAAGACTTTAGAGGCCTCGGATGAGGTTGAAAATTTGGGTGACGGGCGCTTTACGTGGGTCAAGCCTGTAGAGCGCTTCGTGGCATTTTCAAAATGGGGTTATAATAGTCAATCGGGTCAACTGGTGATGACTTATGGTCTCCGGAAGTCAGGCCACCTGAAATGGCAGAAAATAATTTTCCTTCAAAAATTTTTGTTCGGGTTTCAAAAGTTATTTTGAGCTGACTTTGATGTAATAAATTGAAAAATAAAATAATTCTAAGTTGGGTCGGCCCTTAGGGCTAAATTTTTGGAACCTTCTCGGGCGGTGGAAATTGCCTATATAAAGAAGGCCCATAGTGTTGTCTAGGGTAGTTTTGGGTAGTAGATCTGGGTATTGATTCAAGGCTTTGTCCTATAGAATATTGTAAGGGAATGCCCATGTGGCTTTGCATATTGTATTTCTAAAAGTTTGTAATTCCACATTTGTGGAGATAATAAGAAGCCAATTTTTTGTTCTTGCATATTATTGTCGTTGTTTCTCTATTTCTGTTAAGTGTTTGTGGTATTAAGGGGAGCACCCTTCATCAAGTGGTATCAGAGTAGGAGTTCTTGAGTGTGTAAATAGATCGCCGACTGTGAGGTAGTTTGCACCAGGACCATAGTTAGGGTTTCAACGCGCATCGCAAAAATACCTCCACGAAGAGAACGTGGCGGAAGAGCTGGTGCTATGACACCTGAGGTTAGAGAGCTACAAAGACAAGTGCGAGCATTGCAAGAAGAGATTCACAGAGGAATGAATCTTAATGTCAGAGATGAAAGCGAGGATGAAGCCGAAGAAGAATATCAAGAAAGAGAAGCTGAAGTTGTGAATCAAGAGGAAGAAAGACTTTTTCGGGTGATTTCCAAGATTGGGAAAAGACCTAAGATTGAGGTTCCTACATTTTTTGGAAATCTTAACCCAGAGGAATTGATCAACTAGATCAATGAATGTGAGGAATATTTTGAGTATGAAGATGTTGAGGATCCTGATAGGGTCAAATTTGCGAAGGCCAGACTGAAAGGTCATGCGAAGATCTGGTGGCAAGAAATTCAATTGGAGCGAAATAGAAGAGGGAAAGATAAAATCATAAGATGGGATCGGATGGTGGATAAATTGAAGTGACAATTCATTCCTGTTGATTATGAGCTTGACCTACTAAAGAAAATGCAAAGTTTGAAGCAAGCAGGAAGATCTGTTCAGGAGTATATAAAGGAGTTCTATTGACTCCTCATCAGAACAGGCCATGCTGAAGCTGATAAGGAGAAAGTTGCCTGATACCTTAATGGGTTAAGGCCAAGCATTCAGGAGGAGTTAAATCTGGTTCAAATGAACAGTATTGAGGAGGCATACTAGTTTTCCCTAAAAGTAGAGGAAAAGCTGAATAAGAAGTTTGAGAGTAGACAAAATGGAAGAGGTTGCAGTGGAAGATCTGGTGGATGGTCCTATGGTGGCCGAAATGAAGATCTGAAAAAGAAGGATGAGGCCAGTAGCAGCCAGAATCAGAGAGGAAACAATTCCAATCATTTCCAAGATCATAATAATAGAGATCAAAGAGGAAGAGGAAGATGACAAGGTTCAGGAAGAGGAGGCTTCCGTGGAACATGTTTTCACTGTGGAGAAGAAGGTCATAAGGCATTTGAATGTCCTCAGCGCCAAGGCAGAACAGATAGGAGAAATGAAGGCCAGGCCAGAGTTGCACATGTAGATGAAGATGCTAGATCATCAAATTCTGAAGATGCTGAAAGAGGAGAAACACTGATTAATAGAAGAGTCCTGTTGAGTGGTGAGAATGAACTTGAACAAAGGAGGAGCCTGTTTCGCACTAGATGCAAGTGTGAGGGTAAATGCTGTGATGTGATTATTGATAGTGGAAGCACTGAAAATTTGGTGTCAGAAGAGATGGTGACAAAGTTGAAGCTCAAGAGACAGAAACACCCACATCCATATCGGATTGCCTGGGTGCAGGATGACCACAAGGTCATGGTTAGTGAACAGTGCCTGGTGAAGTTCAAGATCGTCGGGTACCAAGATGAGGTACTATGTGATATCATCTCTATGGATGCATGTCATATGTTGTTGGATAGACCGTGGTAGTTTCACAGATGTGCTGTACACGATGGTCGTGTGAATACCTATTCTCTGACAAAGGATGGAGTGCGACATAAGCTAAAGCCATTGAAGGAGACCGAAGAAAAGGTATGTGGTAATGCAAGAATAACATTTGTTAATGGAAGAAAATTTTTAGATGGTATGAGGCATGAGCATGTGTGTTTTGCTTTAATTCCAAAAGTTGGTAAAGAAGTAGAGGATGTACCTGTAGAGGTTGTAGATTTGTTGAATGAGTTTCAGGATATTGTATCTGATAATGTACCTGATGGATTATCACTGGTAAGGAAGATCAGTCATCAGATAGATTTGATTCCAGGAGCCAGTTTGCCAAACAAGGCAGCACACAGAATGACACCAGTAGAAAGTGAAGAGTTGAACAGACAAGTACATGAGTTATTGCAGAAGGGATTGATCCGAGAGAGTCTGAGTCCCTGTGCTGTACCAGCAGTATTAGCACCAAAGAAGAATGAAGAATGGAGGATGTGTATAGATTCTAGAGCAATAAACAAGATCACAATCAAGTATAGGTTACCATTGCCATGAATGGATGATATTATGGACTGTTTGAGTGGAGCTGTGTATTTTTCAAAGATAGATCTGAAGAGTGGATATCACCAGATTCAGATTAGAGAAGGAGATGAATGGAAGACTGTCTTCAAAACAAAGGAAGGACTGTATGAGTGGTTAGTCATGCCTTTTGGGTTAACCAATGCACTGAGCACTTTCATGCGGCTCATGAACGAGGTTCTGAAAGAATTTCTGGGTAGGTTTGTCATTGTTTACCTAGATGATATTTTGATTTTAGCAAGACATTGGAGGAACATATGATGCATATTCGTATGGTGTTTGAGAAGTTGAGAGATGAGAAATTGTTGATTAATTTGAAGAAGTGCAGTTTTGTGAAGAAAGAGTTAGTGTATTTGGGATTTGTAGTTTCAGCAGAAGGTCTAAAAATGGACCCAGAGAAGGTACATGCTATCTTTGAATGGCCTACTCCAAGGAGTGCTATTGAGGTAAGATCTTTTCATGGTCTGGCTAGTTTTTACAGAAAGTTTATCAAAAATTTTAGCAGTATTTGTGGACCCTTGACTGAAACAATGAGAGGGGATAGAAAAGAGTTTAAGTGGACTAATGGGGCAGAAAATAGTTTTCAATTGTTGAAACAAAAAGTTCTAGAACAACCTGTTTTAGCACTTCCAGATTTTAATAAAGTGTTTCAAGTAGATTGTAATGCTAGTGGTACTGCAATAGGAGCTGTTATGAGCCAAGAAGGTAAACCTATTGCTTATTTCAGTGAGAAGTTAAATGATGCCAAGAGAAAATATTCTATCTATGATCAGGAATTTTATGCTATAGTTCAGACATTAAAGAAGTGGAGACATTATCTACTTCCTAAGGAGTTTGTTTTGTATAATGATCATCAAGCTTTGCAATATTTGAATAGTCAAGGAAAGTTGAATCAGAGGCATTTGAAATGGGTTGAGTTTTTGCAGAGTTATACATTTGTTTTAAAACACAGAAGTGGAAAGTCTAACAGGGTTGCAGATGCTCTTAGCAGAAGGCAACTATTGCTGACAGAGATGCAGATTGAGGTGGTTGGGTTCAAGGAACTCAAGAATTTGTATCCAGAGGATCCTGATTTTGGTGAAGCTTGGAAAGCTTGTACAGAACCTGTTACTCTAGATAGGATGAAATGGTTGGATTTCATCATCCAGGATGATATGCTATTCAGAGGGAGTTAGTTGTGCATTCCACGAAGTTCTATGAGGGAGAATCTCATCAAGGAGAAGCATAGTGGAGGATTGGTGGGACATTTTGGTCGTGATAAAACCCTTGCTTTGGTTAGTGAAAATTATTATTGGCCACAATTGTAGTAAGATGTGAAGAAGTTTGTATAGAGTTGCAGAGTATGTCAGGTGGCGAAAGGAGCGAAGCAGAATATAGGGTTGTATCAGCCATTGCCTATACCAGAGAAGCCTTGGGAGGATATCAGTATGGACTTTGTTCTTGGTTTACCAAGGACATAGCGGGGACATGATTCAATTTTTGTGGTGGTTGACAGATTTTCGAAGATGGCACATTTCATTCCCTGCAAGAAGACTAATGATGCTGTTCATGTAGCAGAATTGTTTTTCAGAGAAGTGGTGAGACTACATGGTGATCCAAAGACCATAGTTTTAGATCGAGATACTAAGTTTGTTGGATATTTCTGGCGGACATTGTGGAAGAAGTTGAAGATAGATTTGAAGTTCAGTTCATCACATCATCCACGGACCGATGGACAGACAGAGGTGGTGAATAGAAGTTTGAGAAATCTGCTGAGATGTTTGGTTGGAGATAAGCCAATAGGATGGGATTTGATTTTACCAGAGGCAAAATTTGCATACAATAATTATGTCAATAGGAGCACTGGTAAATCACCATTCCAGATTGTATATGGAAGTAGTCCAAGAAATGCATCTGAATTGAGAAAGATAGATAAAGGAGAAATAAGTAGTGCTGAAGCTGAAGATTTTGTAGAACACTTGAAGAACATCCATGAGGAGGTGAGGAAGCATGTTACCAAGATGAATGCGCAGTATAAGGCTAAGGCAGATGAGAAAAGGAGGCATAAGGAATTTTAGGTTGGCGATGAAGTCATGGTTCATTTGCGGAAGGAGCGATTTCTGGTTGGTATATATAACAAGTTGAAAATGAAGAAGTTTGGACCATGTAAGATATTGAAGAAGCATGATTCAGAAAATGCATATGAGGTAGAATTGCCTAGTGAGCTGAATATTTCACTAGTGTTTAACATTTCAGATTTGAAAGACTATCATGAAGGAGGTGTTGAAGATGAGGTTGCAGCAGCACAGTGGAGTATTCCAACAACTAGTTCAGATATCAAGGAGATTGAAGACATACTGGACAGTTGTGTTGGCAGAAGCATAAGGAACAGGACATATGAAGAGTATTTGGTCAAATGGAAAGGATGACATGTTGAAGATTCATCATGGCTAACAAAGGAGGAGGTTAACCATCTTGGTTTTCCTCTGCACACCTGAGTCGTGATAGGGTCACTTCTCAAATTACCCCGGGTGTCTGATGCAGGAGCATCCTGGGTGTAAGAGCAATCTTGCATCACCCAAAAATATTTTTGTTTTTGTATTCAATAAGGGCTATCTTGTGCAGAGTTGCTATTTATGGAAACTTGCTATTTTTAGTAAGTTGGTCTTACGATCTCAGAATGTTTGATTTTACATATGGAGGTTCATCTCAGTCATATCAGCCTGCCATCAAAGTTTCATGGCTAGATCAGGTGTAGTTTTGAAGATATTGAAGATTTTCGGTATTGGCAGCAAGGTACAGAAACTTTGAGCTTAGTTTTGAAGGCTTTAGAGGCCCCAGATGAGTTTGAAAATTTGGTTGACAGGTACTTTGTGTGGATCAACCCTGTAGAGTGCTTCGCGGCATTTCCAAAATGGGGTTATAATAGTCAATCGGGTCAACTGGTGATGACTTATGGTCTCCGAAAGTTAGGCCACCTGAAATGGCGGAAAATAATTTTCCTTCAAAAATTTTTGTTCGGGTTTCAAAAGTTATTTTGAGCCGACTTTGATGTAATAAATTGAAAAATAAAATAATTCTAAGTTGGGTCGGCCCTTAGGGCTAAATTTCTGGAACCTTCTCGGGCGGTGGAAATTGCCTATATAAAGAAGGCCCATAGTGTTGTCTAGGGCAGTTCTGGGTAGTATATCTGGGTATTGATTCGAGGCTTTTTCCTATAGAATATTGTAAGGGAATGCCCATGTGGCTTTGCATATTGTAATTCTAAAAGTTTGTAATTCCACATTTGTGGAGATAATAAGAAGCCAATTTTCTGTTCTTGCATATTATTGTTGTTGTTTCTCTATTTCTGTTAAGTGTTTGTGGTATTAAGGGGAGCACCCTTCATCAGGGATACTCTGTGAAAACCTAAAAAATGTGGGGGGGTCTAGGTTTACATAAAATCCTAGAACAAAATATCAGCTTGGGGGCTAAGTTATCATGGAAATTATATGAGAATCTTGATGCAGGAGCATCTTGGGTCCTTCGCAATCCTGTGTCACTAAATTTTTTTTGGAGTTTGTCTATGTTGCTCGATTTCTACTTTGACCGAGTTGGTCGGTAGTTGGTTGGTTTCCCTTGGTTACCAAGTGTGGTCGGTTATCTCTTGGGTGGTCAGTTATTTCTTTGGTGCTCGGTGATGCTTGTCTCTTGCTCGATCATCCTTGCTTATCGAGTAGTTTCTTTTGAGTTCCTGTTGAGCTGACTTGTGCATTTATGTTGGGTCATGGATTTAATGTTAGAATCCATCATTGGGAAGTGTGTGGTCCTAGATCTGACCATTCCTTTTGTTGATTATGGATCTGAAGGCCGAATCAGTTTGATAAAATCTTGTAGAAATATAGTTATTTGGTGGTAGTTTAGGAGGCATTTTTTTTGGTAGAAGATAGAAGATAGTAAGATTAGAGATTGATATCATATCCTCGCATGTTTGAGGACTTCTGTAAATCATTGTAATATCTAGCCCTAACTAGGAAGGCCTTATAGCCTGACATGTATCATTCTATTTGATGAAATATATGGCTGATCTTGCATTCTCTCTCTCACTGTTGTTTATTTTCTTCCGCATATGTTGAGCAAGCTTGGATCATTAGGGTGTGCCATTGTTTGGCTCCTATTAGCCCTTGCCCTTATGTCAAGTGGTATCAGAGTGAGGTGAGATCTTGATCTAGGTGTGCGGATCTAGGTTTGTAGGTTCCTCTTGAAGCCCTAGTTGATTGTTGTGGGGTAGTAGATTGTGATCTGACCTGCAATTGTAGAGGGTTGTCAAGATGGTTTGTGGGAGGTGAGATATAGATCCAGGATTGAAAAATATGCTAAGGTAGATTGCTGCTAGGTTAGAAGCTGTTGAAACATCCCAGAGAAGAGGCAGACATCTTGAAGATGTTAGTGATGATGAAGTTGAGGAAGAACATGCAAATGTTGAACTTGCACCTATTATGGATCAAGGTGAAGAAAGATTTTTGAAGGCTTTGACAAGTCTGATGTCAACACCACATTTCAATCCTCCTGAGTATGGTGGAAAGCTAGATTCTAATGAATTGGTGGATTGGATCACCGAGATGAAAAGTATTTTGAGTATGAAAACATTCCTGAAGACAAGAAGGTGAAGATTGCAAGCACAAAGTTGAAAAGTCATGCATCCTTATGGTGGGAACATCTATAGCTAGATAGGAAGAGGAAGGGAAAAGACCAAATCAAGGTATGGAATAAAATGGTGAATAAATTGAAAGGAAAGTTCTTACCTTGTCGTTATTAGATTAACCTAGTTTGGCGAATGCAAAGTTTAAGGCATAAAGATAGCTTGGTAAAAGAATATACTGAGGAATTCTATAGATTAGATATCAGATCTGGACATGATGAAGATGCTGTGGAAAGAATTGGTAGATACCTAAATGGTTTGAGAGTTTCCATCCAAGAGGAAATTAGTATGGTCAAGTTGGAGAACATTGAAGAGGCTTATCAATTTGCATTGAAGGCCAAGGAGAAATTAAACAAGAGACATGAGCAAAGACAAAGAGGTCGAGGTGGTAGATTCCCTAGAGGAAGAGGTAGATCTAATGGTGAAAGTGGTAGATCTGAACCAGAAAAGAAAAATCTGGACAAAGGCAAGACTGAGTGGAAAGGTGAAAGTTCATCTAGAGGTAGAGGTAGTAACTACTGAGGTGGTTATAGCAGAGGAAATTTTTGAGGAACTTGTTACAATTGTGGAGAAGAAGGACATAGATCTTTTGAATGTACACATGCAAGTAAGAAGGATGGTAGTAGTAGAAATGCCTTGGTGCAAGAAGAGTCACCGAATGAACCTAAGAAAGAAAATAACTTGATGGTAAGGAGAGCACTGTGGAATGAAAGAAAAAAGAAAGATCCGGTAAGGAAAGGTTTTTTCAAGACCAGATGTAGAGTTTCTAAAAAAGTTTGGAAGGTAATCATTGACAATGGCAGCTCGGACAATCTAGCATCTCAGGAGATGATCACAAAGTTGCAGTTGGAAAGATTGGTACATCTGAAGCCCTATCAAATTTCATGGATCAAAGATGAGCATACACTCCTGGTAAGTGAACAATGTGATGTGAATTTGAAGATTGGAAAGTACTATGATAAGGTGTTATGTGATATCATGCCTATGGATTGTTGTCATTTTTTGTTGGGTAGACCTTGGCAATATGATAGACATGCTATATATGATGGGAGATTGCATAAGTATACTTTTGTGGCTAATGGAAAGAAATAAATCTTGTTGCCTTTGATGGAAGAACCTATTAGTAATGTTTGCACATCTATGAAAGCTTGTTTGATGGAGGGAAGAAAGTTTGTTAACTCTTTGAAGAAAAATGATGTATGTTTTTCTGTGATTCCTAATAAATCGAGTAAGAAAATAAAGGACAATGTCCCTGAGGAGATTGATAAGTTACTCACCGAGTATAGTGATATCATTTCTAATAATGTACTTGATGGTTTGCTACCAAAAAGAAGCATTGATCATTGTATGGATCTAATCCCTGTAGCTAGTTTACCGAATAAGGTACCTCATCGGTTGACACCTACTGAGAATCAAGAATTGAACCAATAGATTCAAGAGTTGCTAGAGAAAGGTTTGATCAGAGAAAGTTTGAGTCCTTGTGTAGTACCTACTATATTGGCATCGAAAAAGAATGGAGAATGGAGAATGTGTACTGATTCCAGAGCAATCAATAAGATAACAGTGAAGTATAGGTTTCCTATACTGAGAATGGATGACATAATGGACAGTTTGATTGGAGCAAAGTATTTCACCAAAATTGATTTGAAAAGTGGGTATCATCAGATTAGAATTAGAGAAGGTGATGAATAGAAGACTCCTTTTAAGACAAAAGAAGGTTTGTATGAGTAGTTGGTTATGCCTTTTGGCTTAACTAATGCACTGAGTACTTTTATGAGGCTGATGAATGAAGTTTTAAAGAAATTCTTGGGTAAGTTTGTGATTGTATATCTTGATGATATTATGATATTTAGTAAGACCAAAGAAGAACATTTGTTGCATGTTAGACAAGTTTTGTGGAGATTGAAAGAAGAAAAGTTGCTGATAAATGTGAAAAAGTGTTCATTCATGAAAGAGGAGATTGTGTATTTAGAATTTTTTATTTCAACTGATGGTTTGAAGATGGATTCTGAAAAGGTTGAAGCTATTTTGAATTGGCCTACACCTATGAATGCTAGTGATGTAAGATCATTTCATGGTTTGGCAAGTTTTTACCAAAAGTTCATAAGGAATTTCAATTCAATTTGTAATGCTATGACTGAGACTATGAGAGGAGATAAAAGAGAATTCAAGTGGACACATGGAGCTTATAAAAGTTTTGAGAATCTGAAGCAGAAGGTTGCTAAATTACCTATTTTGGCATTACCTGATTTCAGTAAAGTATTTCAAGTAGAATGTGATGCAAGTGGAAGTGCAATTGGAGCTATGTTGAGTCAAGAAGGCAAACCTATTGCTTTCTTTAGTGAAAAGTTGAATGATGCTAGAAGGAAATATTCTATGTATGATCAAGAATTATATGCTATTTTTCAAGCACTGAAGAAATGGAGACATTATTTGATACTGAGTGAATTTGTGTTGTATACTGATCATAAGCCTTTACAGTATTTGGGTAGTCAGAATAAGTTGAATCAGAAACATATGAAATGGGTTGAGTATTTACAAAGTTACACATTTTTGATAAATCATAAGAGTGGAGTCACTAACCGAGTTGCTAATGCATGGAGTAGAAGAAGATCTTTGATGACTGAGATGAAAATTGAAGTTCTTGGTTTTGATGAGATGAGAGATTCTTATGAGTTTGACCCTGATTTTTCTGAGCCATCGAGAAAGGGTAGAGAACCTATTCAAGATCAACAAGATACTAAATGGAATGAATATTTTATTTAGGAAGGTATGTTGTTTAAAGGTATTTAGTTGTGTATACCGAGAGGAGTAATGAGATCTAATTTGATAAAGGAGAAGCATAGTAGTGGTTTGGCTAGACATTTTGGCATTGATAAAAACATGGAATTTGCTAAAGGAGTACTATTGGCTGCAGTTGTATAAAGATGTTCAGAAATTTGTGAAAAGTTGTGGAATTTGTCAAGTTGCAAATGGAGTAAGTCAGAATACTAGATTGTATGTGTAATACCCCAAAATTGGCACCTATTTAATTTCATCAATTTTGGTGCATTATCTCAATTTTACATCACCAAAGTCCTAGTTCCCTAGGCAATTTTCTCTCTCATATCTGACTTAATTTGACTTGATGTCAATTGCAAAGACCATAAATTGCAATAATCAAATGCTAAATTAATTCCTAAAGTCCTTGACTTTAATTAGCTAAATTACCTCTATGATAATATAATTTAGTTCTAAAGTCCTAAGCACTTTGAATTAAATTACAATCTACCCCTTTGGCTAATTACACATCAAAAAGGAATTAATAAATATTTAGTTAATTGAATGGACACCTCTTTATTTGAATTTAATAATTCAAATTACTCGAAAGGTCACCTCCCCACATGTGGCAAATTCCATTCTTTTAATTAAATAAATCATGCTTTTTTGTCTCAATTAGGAATGAAGAGTCCACCGTTTCGAATCAAGAAACTCTTCATTCCTCTTCTGGCTTGGTCTATTTAATGAACCTCTTTTTCTCATTCAAGAGGGCAATTTTTGAGAGCATCTACACTATAGCATTTTTTAGTCTCATATCTCATTGTTTTCAAAGATTTTTATTGCATTTATTAGATTAATATCTCATTATTAGTATAATATTTGCATCACATTTTAGACTAAATTTGCTTATTTGTTCTTAGTTTAATATCATATTTGCTTCAAGTTCTTAGATTAAATTGCATTTCATCTTTACTTTCAAGTATCTTAGATTAATTGCATCACATTCTAGTTTAATTTCAGCTTTGCATATCTTCATTATAGCTTTCAAATCCTCCATTGTTGAATTGGTCTCCCGGCTGTTGGCTCTCATTCTGAGAGTATTCAAACACCCCATTCACATAGGAGGCAACAGGTCACCTCACCATGGAATTTGGATTGAGTTCTTCATACTCTCTCCCAAATTCTATCAAGTGAATAATGACCATGTTGTGTTGTGCCTGATTTAGAGGTCACATTCAGTCACATACATTTTGGCGCCCACCGTGGGGCAGAAAAGATCAATTTCTGGCCTCATTCTTGATTGGTTTTTCAGCTTTACTGTTGGTTTCATGCCTTGTACGACCATTTACAGATTGAAATTTTTTTAATATAGTAATGGATGGATAGAATAATGAATTATCTTTATCATGCTTTTGGTTTGGTTGATTTTTATTGAGAAATGAATAAGTTATGATCATTTTGGTGAAATTGGGTATTTACAGATTTGAGATTCTCTGAATACAGTCAGATTGAAATGTTTGGTACGGACAAATTATGAAGAATCAGGATCTCTAATAATATGAATTGGAAAGATATGTGAATCAGATTTCATTTCCTTTTGGTTTGAGTTATTTTTATGCAGATTTGTGAAAGTTATGGGCATTTGAGTGAAAACTGGTTTTTAACAATCTGCATTGGAGTTGCAGGCAATGATTTATTCATAGGAAATGATTTATGAATGGGAAAAATAAATGGCTTACATATTTGGAAACTAGATTCATGAATAGTTAATGTAAAATTGATTTGGTTTCATTTGGATTCATTTTGAGAAAGATATGTGATTCCCTAGGCAGGGTTTGATGTTTTAAATCTGATTTATGACAGAAAAATTGCAGTCTGAAAAGGTTATTGGTTGAGGTACCAAATGAAATCATAAGACCTTGTAACTTTGGGAAATGGTAGTTCTTTATGTTAGCTAAAAACTTCATTCTTTCCAGAAATTTTAATATTGTGATTTTATGGGTCAAATAAATCAATCTTTAAAGACTGTCTTGAAGATAGCAATGTTACATATCTTACGGTTTGCCATTGATTTGTCTTGATTATATACTTTCGAATGTGTGCTAAATGCTGGATTGCAGATCTTTGGACCTAAGGTGAGTTCTTAAAATCTCTATATCATTTGGACTTTGGGATTAAAATTGAATCTCTCATGTGTTTGGCTTGAGTGTTTACATACTTTCATAGAACACATTTCAATTGATGCTCTTAATGGGAAATGAATGAACATAGATTTTCTTTCATACAAGTTTGTGTTTAAGTGCATGCTTGTGTTTTACACCTTAAGAAATTTTTGGTTTCAAATATCAAAATATCTCATTGAGTAATTGAGGGCATGGATTCATTCCTTGTTTACATGAAGAGTTAAATGCACCACTTTGTGGACTCACTTCATGTTTACTTGGAAAGTTAAATATTCCATGATTCAAACCCTCTTGCACTTATGAGTAGTATTGATTAGCAGTCTTAGATTACTTGTGATTGATCTAGATTGCTATCTTGGGTTATTGGACTCGCTAATCCATCGGCCCCTCATTTCCGCCCTGTGGTTGCAATCACAGCGCCACATTAAAGGGGAGGGGTCTATAGGAAAGAAGCGTTAATTGTTCCACTTGGCAACCCTTTTGTGCTTTTTGGAACTCACTTGTTTTCTAGGGTGTGGACTCACTTTGAGTTTGTGTGAGGAGTTAAATGCACCACTTTGTGGACTCACCTCACATTTACTTGAAGGGTTAAATGCACCACCTTTAGTGCTTTTCAATACTTTTTGATAGAGAATTACTTACTTTTTCATTTCTAGAAGGCCTGCTTGGGGATTTCATCACCTCAAGGGACGACCTTAACTCCCGTGTTCCGGCGGAGTATAAATATCGGGAGGTGAATCCAAAGACACCTCTCTTGGGAATGAGTTAGATTTCACTCTTGGCTAAGCCTCAAAGAACTTTATACCTTTGAGAAGTGAAGGAGGAGATTTGGGTTACCGTCTCCCCCCGGCTGTGTGATTTCTAATTCTTCTCATCTACGGATTTGTGCCTCACGTACCTTGCATATATCGAGGACTCCTTTTAGAAAATCCATGTATATCCTTGTAGACAACTTGCTAGGATGTTGTTGTGTTTTAAGTGTCTGCTAAAACATTCTCAAGAACATACACAAGTAGAGTCCTTAGGGAGTAGAAATACTAAGTCACTATTCTTGTTCGTGCGCAAGGTTGCTTTGTCCCTTGCCCATTGCTTGAAGATTGTTTGTTTGAACTCCTTGATTGCTATCTTATGTGCTTGATCAATGACATAAATCTGATCTGCCTTTTTGTCTGTGATATGTTTTTCTATTTTCCTGTCGTTCACCATCAGAAACTGGTTGTCTTGAGTTAGGAATCGATCGATCTTTGCTTTGACTCGTATTGTCTCTCATTAGTTCATCTTATCTCTTTATGCCTCTTGTACCTTGCGTTGCGATTGTCTTATTTCGGCTGTTCTAGTCATCTCTTTTTGACAATTCGTACCAGGTTCATCTTGCATCTTGGCTGTTCTAGCCATTTATCTCCTTTCATTATCTTTGAGACAGAGTCTAGCTTTATCCCGAATCTTTTCTCATTACATCTTCGTCTATGACTGTCACGACTCGAAGTGGCAAGACTTATCCTGTTCAGAACGCTGATTAAGATCAAAGTGAACCTTGTAATCGAGACATAGGTCATCCTGAATTTTTTATGAAATCTGAACTTCGTGAGGAATCCTCACATTCTTCGTCATTCCAAGAGTATTACAATCTATTGTTTCAGATACAGTCTGACTTACTATTTCAAGAATATTATAACCCATTGTTTGAAGACCAGCAAGACTCTGAAGGGTCACTTTCTAAAATTAAACCTATTGATCCTTTTGAACCTATCAACTCTTTCACGATCTTTCATAATACTACCAACAAGATGGGAGATCCAAAACCTTCAAAGTTGGTTTTCAATCTCAGCTCTAACATGCCAAAACCTTCAAAGTTGGTTTTCAATCTTAGCTCTAACATGCCAAAACCCTCAAAGTCTGTCTTTAATCTTAGCTCTAGCATGCAAACAGTCAATGCCACTGAGAAGGCTACAACAGAAGCTCAACCACCTTCCAGATTTGCTAGAAACAAACCTTGGATCTCTCACAGTGACATGATCATTGCTCTAGGGAGCGAGGATACTCCTAAACCCAAAACTCCCTTTGTCTTGCGAGACCCTGCGTCTCCCTCATATAACTCCACACAGTCTCCAGCTTGTGCGAACGCTATCCCTCGATCTCATGCAAAGATTGTTCTCAAAGGTCCCGAACCTTCGACATCCAGACCAAAAATATCTATGGCTAAAGCCCTCACCAAGGAAAACCTCCCTAAAGATCTCAATCTCAACCAGTTTCAATCTATGGTGGGTCACTTGACTTCACCTCATTATTTATCCTTCTCTGAAGAAGATGATCACTTGCTAAGCCACCCGCATAATGCTCTCCTACACACTGAAGTTATGGAAGGTCCTGAGCATATCCCCCACGTCTTCATTGACAATAGTGCTAGCCTAAATACTTGTTCTGCTAAGATGCTTACCCAAACAATAGACAGCTTTGTTCCTACCAATAGAGAGTCCATTGAGTTCTATGATGCTAAGCTCAAAGAAATAGAAAAGACCTTGAAGATCAAAGATATTGGCATGGGGGAATATCAGATTGAGTCCAGCTTGTCACTGTCAGCTCTCCCTCCATCTCCACATTCCTGTGAGGAACCTTCTAAAGAAAGATTTGGTATTAGCTATCAGAGCTATGAGCTTGACCAACCTAGCCGCAGCTTGCACTCACATGAAGAAACACAGATTCAGCCTATGACACATGAAAGATCTTTGAATGTTCAAAATTCTGATTCAGACTACCAGAAAGATTCTTATCTACCTTCTCAAGTGCTTCAAGAACATGATCTTGGTCCTCACCAGGAGGATTTTATACACTCTACTGAATAGATTTCTACTACTGCAGCTACTACTGAATATTTCACTGCCTCTAATGGCACACATACTGACTGGGAGAAACTATTGGATGCTTCCCTTATCTTGGGTATGCCTCAAGGTATGCCTATTCTAGATTGTTCCACTACTTCTTCTATTGAACAGACTCCTACTGATGCCAACTCCAATGGCACACATACTGATTGGGAGCAACTATTGGATGCTTCCCTCCTCTTGGGTATGCCTATTCCAAATTACTCTGTTGCTTCTACTGTTGAACAAAATCCTACTGTTGATGACTACAATGGCACACATACTGATTGGGAACAATTATTGGATGCTTCCCTCCTCTTGGGTATGCCTCAAGGTGTGCCTATTCCAGATTACTCTGTTGCTCCTACTACTGAACAAGATCCTGCTATTGAAGAAACATTTCCTTTGACAGATGATAGTGATGAAGAAAATATGCCTCCAACTATGTCTCTAGCTGAATCGGACTCCATATCAGATGCTACTACAGAAATACTAGTTGATGCTATGCACTTATATGCTAGTCTTAAGAACTCAGAAAGAGGAGAAAGTTATGATCCTCCAGATCAAGCTATTGATGATGATCCTTTCCACCCTCCTGTGGAGATCATTCCTATGGCTCCTAGGCCATCTGCTCCAAGCTATACTCCTACTACTCCAGCAAATCATGGGTATGTAAGACCCCATTCTGTTACAACTTCAGGGAATATTGGAAGATCCAAAATTGAAATGGTTCCTATTCGTGCACTCTTACCACCTGAAAGGGGACCTGATTCTTGGAATAGACCATCTTGGTTAGGCTCACATAATATTCCTCCAAACTTATCTGACTCTTCTAAGATGACTCACAATCAACAACGCTCTATGGAAGATTACTTTCTTGATCTACCTGATGCATTCATGAATGATGAGGATGATACTGATATATTTGCACTTGAGCCCATCCCATTGATTTCTCTTCCCTCTTCATCTCCTAGAAAAGTGGCCCGTCCACTTCCATTTCCACCTCTCCACCTAAACCAGTCATATAAGCCTTTTTCATCCACCATTCCTGAGTCTTTTGGAAGTAACTTGGATGTGCAACATAAAAACAAAAATAATGAGAATCCACTTATATCTCAAGGTCACCATGTCCCATCTAATCGACATGTGACTATGAAGAAAGGAAAGAAACAAAGGTGTTCAAAAGACCGCAAAGGTCCTCAAAAAGAAGAAGACAATCAAAAGCCAGAAAATAAAATAAAAAATGGATCTCAAAATCCATTCTATAGGCATTGTCATCAAAAGCACCTCAAAGTAAAGAAGAAAAAATTCAAAAGCTATGTGGATTCCAAAGAAAGAAAAAATCAAAGTTGTCATTCGAGCTTCCAAAATTCTCATGCTTCCCTCCATTCCATTGCCCTTGCCTCTCATACTTTACCCTCTTCACTCCATCTTGCCTTGTCCCAAAGTGCATATCAGCATCTCCTCATTGCTAATGACATGATTAAGAGAAATCCAGAATGTACTCCTCCTAAGCGTTTAGAGCATGGGAAATCTGATGAAGAGTTAAGGTGTGTCCATGAGGATATTTGTGGGTCTCACTTAAGTGGTCTTTCCTTGACTATGGATCTCTTGACTGTTGGACACTACTGGTTGGCTCTCCTGTTACTGCTACAACATCTAGTTCTGATTCTGCAACTTCTCAGCTGGCTACTACTACAAATACTGTGTTCTCAGAGATTCACCACTAAAGGAGAGGCACTCAAAGAGCCTATCAACGCTCTTCATCTAAGAAGTTCTACAGCTGACATTCTCTATGTGCTCATGTACATACTTATTGGTCCTGAAAAAATCCTAAAAATTGATATATTGCAAAAATCCTAAAAATTGCAAAATGTCCTGAAAAAAATGATCATCTTAGTGAAAACCTGGCAAACAGGCACTTTGATGTATCTATTATCCTGGTGAAAACCTGGTAAACAGGCGCCTTGATAATACCAAAAAAAAATAGAAAATGTGAAAAATACAAAAAAAATAGAAAATTTTAAAAATACAAAAAAAATGTGAAAAGATCAAAAATACAAAAAAAAATGAGATATTCAAAAAATACAAAAAAAGCAAAAAAAGAGAAAAGTACAAAAAAAATGAAAAAGAGAAAAATGTGCCATTGATGAAAACCTGGTAAACAGGCGTCATGGTAGCAAAAATAGAATCTCTGCCAAGATGGTGAAAACCTGGTAAACAGGCGCCTCTTGTTTTCCTGAAGTAACATCTCATCTCAGCGTCGCTTGGCTCTTCATTTCCTGCTTTAGTTTCCTTCCTTTCCTGCTTTAGTTTGTTTTCCCACTTTCCTGCTTTAGTTTGTTTCCTGCTTTGGTTTGCTAGCTCATGCGCTTGTCTTTGAGTTTTCCTCAACTCTTCATAGATTGGAACTGGTTCACACTTGGGGGCACCTGCCTGGTCTAGGGGGCATTGTCCTATCGCTTTCGGAAACTCTTTTTTTGAACATTGGTCGCTAGTGGTTCTCACTATGCCTGCCTGCGGATACCTAGCTTTCGTTCGATCTCTCTTCTTCGGGATTTCTCCCTTTTATCAATCACCAGTGATTCTCATTACGTCTGCCTACTATCATTATCTCATTGAGACTTCGAACGTTATCTTTCCGAATTGACTTCAATCCGCTTGCACACGAACTTAAACTGAAACTAAAACTAAATGTGTGTTCCTTTGAGACATGTTGAGCTTTGTTTTCTTTGAGTGCTTGTTTGTTTGCTTTGCTTTCTTTTCTTTCTGCTTGTTGGTTTAGTTCCAATGATCCAAAGAAATCTACATAAGAGGGGTGTCCATCTATAAGAACCTCTATCTCATATTGGATGGCCATGCGTACCTCGACTCCTTTTATATGGATGCTTTGGTGAGGTTGGTTCTTCTCCTTCTCTTTTGAGTGACTTCTTTCTGCTACTGATGAAATTGTAAACGCTCGTCCTGTTAAGTGAACGTAAGGGTCACTGCGAGCAATCTTTGGTGAAAGAAGGAACTCTTGTGTGCTTGGTGTGTTTGTTCGCAAGAGACATTCAGGTCATTCTAGCATTTATGCTCTAATGCTTATGTTAACTTGCTAGATTAAAAGGAATAGGTGTTCAGGTCATTCTGGCTTCTTGTGCCTTAATGCTTACACCTTATTCCAACAAATTTAAGACTTATGTCATATTCATATTCTCATGTTGGGGAGAATTGTATGGCATCTTATGATTGTCCCATGCTTAAAAGAACTCAATGATGATAAATACGATGAGTCCAACAGCCGAGTCCGGAGGATTGCATTTGTTCATCCTAGGCCTGCATTTAGACTTGCATCTTTCATTCTAGGCTTGCATTTGGAGTGCTTTCTTGTTGCTCTCTTGATTGCTTTCTTCTGGATTTTCTCATCAAAGGTTCTCATCTTTTGTCCCAGTCTCATCTTGGATGCATCCATTTTCGGGATCGAAATCGAAATCTGACATCTCTAAGTGGCTCAAAATCGTGTTTTAAATATTGGACTCCTTCTGGATCAGATGCTTGTGCAGTCAGCCTTCTGGTGTCATCTTCCTGCCAGATCCTCATCTTTGCATCATGTTCTCAAATCTTTGCTTCTTTTCATCAAGTCAACTCAAGTCAAATTTAGTCAACCATGGTCAACTATTGCTCAAAATTGGTCAACAGGACCTCTATTTTGCTCCGTTTCACTTCTGTAGCTTCGCGAATCTAGTCTAATTGCTTTTGCTCTGCAATCTCTTGTTGTTTATCATCCTTCTAACATGTCATCTTTCAATTTCACTCCCGAGGGGGCAGGATGATTACATCATTTGAATCTTGTCGAATCTATTCTTGAATCAGTCTGATCTGAATCATCACTCCTCATTGCTAGGGGCATCTTCACACCTCGCATCTTGTTATCTAGAAATCTATCTCTTAGGTATCTGAGCAATCTAACTTAGATCCTCGAGGATCATTCTTCGTTTTGGAGATGGTTCTTGAAATCTTTTGGGTATTGGGGCAATCTAACCCTAATTCCTGGGAGTCAAGCTTCATTCTGGAGATGACTCTCAAAATCTCTTTTAGACCGTTATCTGGGCAATCTAACCTAGGTCTCAGAGGACTAAGCTTCGTATTGGGGCAATCTAACCCTGATTCGGAGATAGTCCTAAATTTGCATCTTCGTCAATTGGTATTGGGGAAATCTAACCCCGATTCCGGTTCTCTTCTAAGACCGTTGTCTTCGCAATCTAACTTAGACTTCGGAAATTCTCATCATCTGTCACTTCAGACTATTCTTTGAATCAACGCGCTGTTCGCACATCAATTCAAAGAGGGGCAAATGTAATACCCCAAAATTGGCACCTATTTAATTTCATCAATTTTGGTGCATTATCTCAATTTTACATCACCAAAGTCCTAGTTCCCTAGGCAATTTTCTCTCTCATATCTGACTTAATTTGACTTGATGTCAATTGCAAAGACCATAAATTGCAATAATCAAATGCTAAATTAATTCCTAAAGTCCTTGACTTTAATTAGCTAAATTACCTCTATGATAATATAATTTAGTTCTAAAGTCCTAAGCACTTTGAATTAAATTACGATCTACCCCTTTGGCTAATTACACATCAAAAAGGAATTAATAAATATTTAGTTAATTGAATGGACACCTCTTTATTTGAATTTAATAATTCAAATTACTCGAAAGGTCACCTCCCCACATGTGGCAAATTCCATTCTTTTAATTAAATAAATCATGCTTTTTTGTCTCAATTAGGAATGAAGAGTCCACCGTTTCGAATCAAGAAACTCTTCATTCCTCTTCTGGCTTGGTCTATTTAATGAACCTCTTTTTCTCATTCAAGAGGGCAATTTTTGAGAGCATCTACACTATAGCATTTTTTAGTCTCATATCTCATTGTTTTCAAAGATTTTTATTGCATTTATTAGATTAATATCTCATTATTAGTATAATCTTTGCATCACATTTTAGACTAAATTTGCTTATTTGTTCTTAGTTTAATATCATATTTGCTTCAAGTTCTTAGATTAAATTGCATTTCATCTTTACTTTCAAGTATCTTAGATTAATTGCATCACATTCTAGTTTAATTTCAGCTTTGCATATCTTCATTATAGCTTTCAAATCCTCCATTGTTGAATTGGTCTCCCGGCTGTTGGCTCTCATTCTGAGAGTATTCAAACACCCCATTCACATAGGAGGCAACAGGTCACCTCACCATGGAATTTGGATTGAGTTCTTCATACTCTCTCCCAAATTCTATCAAGTGAATAATGACCATGTTGTGTTGTGCCTGATGCAGAGATTATATTATCATAGAGGTAATTTAGCTAATTAAAGTCAAGGACTTTAGGAATTAATTTAGCATTTGATTATTGCAATTTATGGTCTTTGCAATTGACATCAAGTCAAATTAAGTCAGATATGAGAGAGAAAATTGCCTAGGGAACTAGGACTTTGGTGATGTAAAATTGAGATAATGCACCAAAATTGATGAAATTAAATAGGTGCCAATTTTGGGGTATTACAGTATGTACCAATTTTTGTACCTGAGAAACCTTGGATTGACATCAATATGGACTTTGTTCTTGGCTTACTGAAGACAGTAAGAGGTATGATTCTATATTTGTTGTTGTGGATATATTTTCTAAGATGACACATTTTATACCATGTAGAAAGACATCAGATGCAGTACATGTAGCAGATCTTTTCTTTAAGGAAATTTTCAGGTTGCATGGATTACCGAGGAGTATTATCTCTGACCAAGACAGTAAATTTGTTGGATACTTTTGTAAGACCCTTTGGAATAAATTTGGTACTGAGTTGAAATATAGTTCTACATTTCACCCACAAACTAATGGATAGACTTAAGTTGTGAATAGAAGTTCGGGAAATATTTTGAGATGTTTAGTTGGAGACACACCGAGTAATTGGGATTTTGTGTTGGCATAGGAAGAGTTTGCATACAATAATTCAGTGAATAGGAGTACTGGAAAGATACCATTTGAGATTGTGAATGACACATAGATGAGAGGTATATTTGATTTGAGTGACATTGCTGATGAAAATAAGAGAAGTGCTGAAGGAGTGAAATTTGCTGAGTACATGAAGACATTGCATGAAGATGTGAAGCTAAAGTTGGAAGATAGTAATCATAAATACAAAGATAGAGCTGATAGATCAAGAAGACATAAGAATTTTGATGTTGGTGATGAAGTGATGGTTCATTTGAAGAAAGGTCAATTTCCTATTGGAACATATCGGAAGCTGAAGATGAAAAAGTTTGGACCTTGCAAGATTTTGAAGAAATTTGATAGTGGGAATGCATATGAGATTGAGTTACTTTATGACATGGAAATATCACCAATTTTCAACATTGCTGATTTATATGAGTATCATGAACCTGATGAAGAAATGACAGTACTGACAGAATATCCTAAGAAGCAGAATGAAGAAGTTGAAAGATTTTGAAGGAAAGAGTTGTCAAAAGTACAAGAGGAAAATAATACATGGAATATCTGGTAAAGTGGAAGAATAGACCGATAGAAGACAGTTCTTGGATTTCTTAGTTTGAGTTGGATGTAGCTTAGACCATACCTACCAAATTATTTGGAGAATCATTTCAAAATAACCCCAGGTGTCTGATGCAGGAGCATCTTGGGTCCTTGGCAATCTTGTGTCACCAAAAACATTTTGGAGTTTGTCTGTGTTTCTCGGTTTCTGCTTTGACCAAGTTGGTTGGTTTGCTTTGGTTACTGAGTGTGGTTGGTTATCTCCTAGGTGGTCAGTTATTTCTCTGGCACTCGATGATGCTTATTTGTTTCTTGTTCATCCTTGCTTACCGAGTAGTTTATTTTGAGTTCCTGTTGAGCCCACTTGTGCATTTATGTTGGGTCATAGATTTAATGTTGGAATCCATCATTAGGAAGCATGTGGTCCTAGATCTAACTGTTCCTTTTGTTGATTATGGATCTGAAGGCCAACTCAGTTTAGTAGACTCTTGTATAAATGTAGTTGTTTGGTGGTAGTTTAGGGGGCAATTTTTTTGGTAGAAGATATAAGATAGTAAGATTAGAGATTGGTATCAGATCCTTTCATGTTTGAGGACTTTTGTAAATCATTGTAATATCTGGCCCTAACTAGGAAGGCCTTACAACCTGACATGTATCATTCTATTTAATGAAATATATGGTTGATCTTGCATTCTCTCTCACTGTTGTTTTTATTTTCTTCTGCATGTGTTGAGCAAGCTTGGATCATTAGGGTGTGCCATTGTTTGGCCCCTATTGGACCTTGCCCTTGCATCAAATCCCCACTATCTTTGGGCCAAAATCATCAAAAAAAAGTATTTAGATTCAGAGGATCTGGAGAGGATTTTCACAATTCAAAATCCACCCTCAGGGTTTGTTATGTGGAATTTCATCTAGTTAAGTGAAGATCCATCATTTTACCTCACTTATCTTGGGTCATTAATTTTGGAGACAAAGCCCTATTCTAGTTAGACTCTTGGAATGGTCTTATCCAACTATTCTCTAACCAAAATCTTCAGTGTATTAGGTAGATTATGGAATTGCACTAGGGTATTAAAGTGGGGGATTATATTGAATGGAATGGGGGTCAAGGAAAATGGAGAGACCTTAATGTTCTTCCCCTATCCCAAGAAGATAAAGATATGATGAGGAAAATTTTTGCTCAGAGGCCTATTCACACAAAAGAGTCACAAGATGTACTAATTTGGACCAAAAGAAAGAGTGGGAGGTACATAGTAAAGGATGGTTATAAACAACTAGTCTCTAGTCTAGATCTCTCTGATCCAATTTTCAGATTTGCTTGGCATGATGCAATTCTTCCTAAAGTAGGGGATTTCATTTGGACAACTATTCAAGATAGAATTTTGTCTAGTACACAACTTAAATGCCTAGGGATAACAAATGATTTTGGTTGTCTATTATGTGGTAAGGTGATAGAAGATTCAAATCACTTATTAGTAGGCTGTGATTTTTCCTATAGTATTTGGTCTTGGATTCTAGGCAAATTAAGATGGCAAGGCCCATTACCATGTTATCTTAAGCATCTCCTTCAGTAGTGGCCTCTTCTATACCCTGATTCTTTATTCTCCATCATATTGAGAGTAATTCCTGCTACAATAACCTAGTTCATTTTGTGGAAGAGGAACAAGATCATCTTTAGGAATCAAAGATCGTCAATAGATCAGGTTTCTCAATTGGTAGAAAATTTCATTTTTGAGATGGTTAACACACACGTATCAAAGGTGAAACAACTATCCTCTACCTTCACCTCTTTTGATAATAGTGTTTTGAACACTTGGAAGTTAATTTGCATCCCATTCAAAGGAACTCTCATTGGAAAACCATCCACTAAACAAATTAGATCTGTCATTAAGTGGAATCCCCCTGACTCACCTTTTATCAAATTGAACTTCAATGGTGCGACGAAGGGTAACCCTAGTAGATCAGGGGCTAGTTTTTTTCTCTGGAGAGTAGATAAATCTATTTTACAAGCGGCATATTGTAGAATTTTGGATGGCTCAAATAATTTAGCTGAAGCAAGAGCCCTCTTACAGGGTGTTAGGATGGCAATGCAACTTGGTATTAAGGACATTCACATTGAGGGAGATTCTCAAATTATAACTTCTTCCCTCATCTCCAAAAAGGTAGTTAGCTGGGAAATTCACTATATTCTTGATGAGGTCTGGCGATTACTTCCTTGCTTCTTTTCCTACAAGATTTCCCATTGTTTCAGAGAAGCGAACACATTTTCAGACTGGCTCTAAAATTAGGGTGTGGAATTGGGGGATCGTATTAATAATTCTAACTACTCTATAATCCCCCCGGAAATGGTACCAAAATTCCTAAAAGAGGAGTGTGATTTTCATTAGTAAAAATGTGGCAATTTCATTCGTGGGAGAAATATTTTCCTAGTGAAGGTTTAGTTTCGAACATGATGCAATTCTTATGGGCAATGATTTTTGGGAATGGTGGTAAAAATTTACTTCCCAGACTGACAAGTTGAGGTCACAAGTCCTTTTTGATCTCAGTTTCTTTACAAGGTGACATCAGCATAGCTCAGGTTAAGTTATTTCATGCTTCTTGATTATAGTATAATGTCTGTGGTATGTTTGCAGTTAGGAAATGAAGGTAAAATAAGACATATGAGACACTCGCAGGTTCTAGGATACAACATATCCAAGGGAGCAGACTTTCATCAGTTTCTCTTCTTCATCTATTTGTATCACTAGTATTTTTTTTGGCTAGATTTTCTAATTTCTGGCTCGTGTAAAGTTAATTACCAGCCCTCATTATAGATCATGCTTTAAATCTACACAATTCAGATGGCCTTGTATTTTGGGTACTAGTTGAGCACTCCTTAGTTCATTTTTTCTACTTTTGTTTTCTTATCGGTGTTTTTCTCAAAGACACAGCTATTTTCATCCACAGTGATCTCTATTTTGGTTGTAACTCACAACACCATGGATTATAGATGCCTTAATTTTAGAGTACTTATCCATGTGAAGGATTGGAAGTATGTTTTGTTTAGAGTACCTTTTTATGTAATGGGTATATTTTGTTTAGGGTGATAGTATGGGGTGCATGTACGTACGATGTTTTGTATTGTCTCCAGCATATCATCACCCATACAATGTACTTTTCTTTTTGGTCACCTGGGGTTACATATTTGTATATATGTTCAATCAGGGTAAGGAATGAGGGTTTTCTTCCTACTTCTTTCCCTCAGGAGCCCCCTGAAGTAGTGCATTTATAAAAAATTATATTAATAAAATATAATGGCTATGCCATTTCTGCCAAAAAAATAAATAAATTTTACATTGTTTATAATATATCAAGTTTTATGAAATAATAAATTTAAAGTACTTTTAAAAAACATACATTTCTACGAATATCATCCATTGACAAATATAATTTGTAATCAAGATTAATCTTAAACTTGTCATTTTTTATAAATAATCTATTGACTTGACCTTAAAATAATTTGCAATTTTATAAATATAAAATATTATTCATCTCATATGAAAAGCCAAAATTATCCATGGAGATTGTTTGAAGTGCAATAATAAGTATTCTTGTGTAGTCTTATGTGCCTTCCATACATTTAAGGGACTTAGGGAAGAGGACCAAGTAGTTGGGCGTGTTCCAATATATAGTTGTGATAAAACTTGTTGATTTAATGCCTAATATTTTTTAGAATAGATGAGACCTTAAAGTTTCTATTGTTATTATGAATACCCATAATTGGTTTAAATGTATTCCTTAGAGCTAAAAAGTAAAAAATAATGAGACGACATATCAAGGTATCAATAAAACATGACTTAGTGCACAAGTATTGGTATCACTTTTTTTAGGGCCTTTTTGGACCCTTTGGTAAAATGCATGCTGATGTGGAATCATATTTGATGATGTGGCCTTGAAACCTTAGTTTTAAGTAGGGGACTTGTCAAATAAGCTATTGCAAAAAAATAGGAGTGATTTGAAATTTCCACATAATATTTTGAGCTATGAAATTAGAGTACTTAAATACTTGGTTCTCTCCCCTAATTTATTTTTTATTTTTATAAACTACTTTTTATTAAATATTTTAAATAGAGAAAATAATATCCAAAGATAATAAGATAGAGGAGCATGAGAAATAAAATATGATATATCCTCCACTTGATCTAAACTAGAAGAAATCATTTAAAAATATATAATCATAAGTGAACCCTGCAACTCCACATAACATCAACTCATAATTATCAACCCCTATGTTTAAAAATATATTGTCAAAGTCTAAGAAAAATGTTGCACACAAAATTTAAAAAATTGAATGAAAATATCGAAATCCATTTCTTAATATCCATAATTGTTCATATATTAATTTCTATAGCCTAGTTACAGATTAACTACTCAATAAATTTCACATAATAGAAACAAGAATGATTTTTATCTACCTAATTTATAACAATTGATACTCTAGATTTATTTTCAATAATGAACCACAATAGAAAATTCACATGAAACCAATAATAAAATGACACATATATACCTAGGAAAGACTAGTGCAGGGAAAACCTTCAAACACATTTTTATTCAACTTAAAGAGAATTAATTCTTACAACAAACTATAGGTTTTCCATAGCAATTATAGAGACATAATTTCAACCTCATAATTCTCTTTCTCAGCTTAGATATTTGATCTCACTTAATCATCAATTTATAAGTTTTTAATCCAATATACAATGTTGCATTCAACTCCTATATTTAGACAATAGTTCTATATAGAGATATCTTTCATGAATTATTCCCACTACAAAGAAACTATGACTTGTACCTAAACTTAGGGGTTTTGATTATAACTAGATAACTAGAAGATTCTTTATTTTTTAGGAAAGGTAAGCTAAATTTTGAACTTCCTCATGTATACTAAGAAAAAATCAACATGAAAATGCCTCTTGAGCAATAGAAATCAACACTCCCTCTTAGTATGAAGGTTCTCTACACAACACCTAATGTATCCCTAAGTATACAAACTTTACCTTTATTAAGGATTTGGTCAAGATGTTTGGAACCTACTCATTTATAGGAGTGTACTAAAACTTCACTATCCCATTTTATACACAATCTCTAGAAGTGGTACTTGATCTTAATGTGCTTTGACTTATCATAAAATATTGGATTCTAAGATATTTTGATACAACTCTGATTATCATAGTAAATGATAACCCGATCTATCTCTTTATCAAAAAGAATAACTAGAAGTTTTTGAGTCCAAATAGTCTCGCATGCATCCATATTGGTTTCCATATATATTTCTATAGAACTTAATGTAACTACTTTTTATTTATTGCTATACCAAGACACTTCTCTTGATCCCAAATTGAGACTGCATTAATGAAATATTTGAGCTTCACTCTATCCTTCTAAATATATGTGATGTGCATACCATGGTTTGGGAACCTTCTTGATCCCGTATAGTTCTCTCCTCAACTTGCATATATGGAAATCCCTCCCATGTATCTCCAAACCTTTTGGCTTCTCTATGTGGCTCTATTCCTCAATTAATCTATTGAGGAAGGTTATCTTCATATCCATTTGGTGAATCCTTCAACCCATTTGTTTTTCTACAAAAATGATAGCCTTGATGGATGAGTACCTAGCAACTAGAGTGAAAGTCTCATTAGTCAATCCCTTCATTCTATGAAAACCCCTTGTCCACAAAGTGGGCTTTGAAATTTTCTATGATACCATCCACATTATGCTTAATTTCATACAACCATCTTGATCCCACCACAAAAATGCCTTTGGATCATGACACTACCTCCGATGCACTATTGTTCATGATCGAAGAGTACTCTTCCACCGTGGCATCTCTACATACCACATGTGTAGATGCATCCTTATAGATGAAATTCTCCACCTCAACCAGCTCAACGATAAGTGCTATATACTTAAAATAGTTCTTAGGAACCTTTCTCAGTCAGAATGAATCTTCTGGAGCACCAAAATACTCTTGGTCCTCTCTCATTGTAATATTTTTCACGTTATTTGTCCTCCTCCTCCTCCTTGTTCTAGAGGTATAAGGAAGATGAATCCTATGTTCCTCCTCCTAATGCACTTTCTTTTATTGCCTAATATTCTCTCTTACTTAAGTGATTAAACTCTAATAAATTTGAGTTGCCTCATTCTTGGGTTCCTACTCCTCTTCCTCAACCTCAATCAAGATGCTATTTTTTTGAAGAGCCCTTTCATCCTTTAACTTCACATCCCTGTATATTAATGTATTCCTAGGGATAGGAAGGTAAATTTGATAGGCCTTTAAAGGTTTACAGTACCCTACAAGGATATCTTTATCTGTAATTATTTCTCCAAATCTAGTTTCTTCCCAATGAATGCCTCCTTTGGTGTTAATTTGTCCAACTCCTTGTGTGGACTCCTATTTTGTAAGTATACGGTAGTATTGAAAACCTTATTTTCCAATTAAAAAAAATGTAGATCCTGATCATGGAGCATGGCCTTGGCCACTCCAACTATAGCATTATTTTTACATTCAACAATCTCATCCTATTGATGGTTTCCTAGAACCATCAATACTTTGTCGATACCCTCTCAAGCACAAAAATCCTTGAAAGCATTATAGAGGTATATTCACCTTCATTATTTGACCTAAATTTATTGATCTTCCTCTCTATTTGGTTCTCCAAAAGAGCCTTAAACTCTTTGAACTTGTTGAAGACCTCATCTTTTTCTTGAAAAAATATATTGACAAATTCCTAGAGAAATCATCAATGAAGTACCTAACATAATACTCATACCCATTCAAGGATATTGTTAACATGGGTCCACACAAATTTGAGTGTACTATATCTAGAATCCCTTTGGACCTAGTATCACTACTTAGAAAAATGGTCTTGGCATATTTTCTTAGTACACAACCCTTGCAAAACTTACGCTTCTTGACTTTCATCTCAAGCAGTCCTATAACTATTTCCTTGAGTAAATTAAGGGATCCATGGTAAACATGTGTCATCATCCTATACCAAAATTATCCTAGCCCTCTAATAAAACTCACCAATGCTTGCACTAGATAAAACTATAATTTGAACAAGCTATCATTGTAGACTCCAATCAATTTTTCTACCTTAGAATTATTGGGACAAATGTAAAATTTATCCTCTTCAAAGGTTATGGTGTAACCCTTGTCCTCTACTTTAGAGGCTAATATCAAATTCTTTGTGATGCCTAGGACATAAAATAAATCCTCCACCAATAGAGGTTTTTGAGACTCTAAAACTTGACCATGCCAACACCAAGTGCATGGTACTTAGCATTATTTCCATGCTCAATATATAATTCTAACAATTTCTCCTCCAACTTGGCTCAAATTTTTTTTTGACTCTTTTCATGTGGAAAGATGCCCTATTGTTAATATACTGGATACATTGTTGGCAACTGAACTCGAGAGACAAGCAACGAGTGAAAAATTATTCTCAATCTTTGCTACAAACTCATCCACCTCTTTATTAGCCTATTGAGCATTGTTTTTACACAAGTAAATTAATAGGAATTTGAGATCCAAATTCCCCTCTCAAAAGATTAAAAAAGTTATTCCCAAGGTTAAGTAAGGTTGTTTTTCAACCGCCTTAATAGCTCAACTGAAGATAAATGTGATTGTTCACAAGGAGACCTTTGCTAGTTCAATTGCTTGAAGCCTGTAAAATAAAATTTAACACTTTTTTTTGTATTTTCTCAATTTTCAATATATGCAATTTTTAAAACTTATGATGATTTCCTAACCTAACCATTTTTCCAAAAAATATCAAAAGATTGAGTAATGAGAATTATAAGAAAATTTGATGGAAATGAAATCTAAAAGACATAAACAATAATTGAATCAACAATGTAAATTAAATGATGAAAAGATGGAAACCCAAAAAACATGAATTAGATAAACTCACAATTCTATGTTAAGCAGATGCAATCTTTTGAAGAAATTTCACCCAGATGCATGAATTTCAAAACTCATCAGATCGTGAAGCCACCATATGTGTGTACACATGAGACAAATTTATCTTTAAATCAATAGAATGAATCTTCCAAATCATTCGTCACAACAAGATGAGACAATAACAACAAACTCCAAACTAATTGATCATAGATACATTCACAATAAAAAATAGTTGGCTCTTTGAAATAAATGAACAAGCATGCACGTATTCATTAATTTGACATAGATAGTATAATAATCACACCATGAATGAAGAACCAATTTCATATAGCTTTATTGCATAAAGTATCAACCTTAATTACATCTTTGATTGAGTTTATATAGTGCCTCAACTTGGAAAATAAGAAACTTGTAGCTAGGATTTCATCTACATAAAACATGGCGTAATAAAATTAAATCTATTATTTAACAATGCAAAACTACTCCTAAACTGAATTCTAACAAGTTTGCATGGATTTCCTATCCATTTGTACATCAAATACATAAAAAAATGGACTAGAATCAGCCCCTAAAATATAGAAAATTAAACTATAGTTCCATTATTTGTCCTCCTTGTATGCACGCAGTTTGATCTTTACTTTGATATTCACACCAAAAATGCATGGATCTAACTACTTTTCTAATGTGTAACTTCAATATAAGACCCCTTATCATGTAAAAATGACTTCCAAATTGCATGCAATCCTCTCAAAAAATGAATCTTCATGAAAAACACGATTGAAAAATGTGTGGCTAGAAATTTTGGGGTTGTGGACCTCCAAATTTTGTAACCTTAAAAAATGGATAATTTTAAAAATTTGATGACCCTAGAATTTCAAGGTTGTGGGACTCTGAAAAAATGGATACTAAAAAATGGCTAAGTATAAAAAATGATGAAATTTTGAAAAAATGCTAAGTATCAAAATGACACTTAGTTTTATGAAAGAATGCTTGGGTAGGCCTTGTAAATAACATCTTATATCATATCTTGGGTGAATATATCCAACAAAGAAGGGACATGCTCATTAGTAGCTTATTTTATTTTTACAAATGATCTCAAGCCATCTAATTTATAAAGAATTTTTTTTTCCCTCATACTAGTACAACCTCACTCCTAATTTGTATTATATTATTTATTTTAAGATCCAAGAGTACCCTAGGAATGTTCCTTTTCATGATGATGTAAGAGAAATGTAATTTAATCAATATTAAGGTGTTCTTGATACCAAAGAAAATATTAGAGGAGATACAAAATATCTTCTTCAATTGAATCCTTGATATACTCTCATCTATAACCCAAACCAAAAACCTTATATATTATCCTTCATTACTAGTGAATTCATAATTATACATGTTTGTTTTGATGGTATTCCTACAAAGGAAACACAGAGAGAAGAATCTAATGAGGTTTCTAGTGAACCAAATTATAATAATTATAATTTTCCATGTTGTAATGAGCATAAGGAGATTTATATAAGCTAGGTGATTTCAATATAAGTATCATGTATGACAATATAACCTAGACTATAAATGTAGAAAATCCATGATTCTCCCAATATAGGAACAACATGATAAAAATATGATAAAAATTAGAATAAAGTGATATAGAAAAGTTGGAGAAAAAAATAATAGGATCAAGATACGTGGACTAAAGTTATCAAACATGAGCACATTTTATCAAACAAAGAATGTGCTTGTGTTTTATGGTCCAATCTATGTGCTTATATTTTACTATTTGAACACAAACTCATATTTTTTTATTATGAAATGCATCTACATTTTACAAGAAAACAAATAATATGTGATTTTACATAATTTGAGTATCTCATATAGAAAATTATACATTCGATCACTTTGTCTATGGTCATTTCCATGTACTCACCTAAGTACACTTTTTATAGAAATGTAAATAAACTGTAATGATGTGATATTATGGATCCATTAGAGCTATATGAATTTTTTCATGATATCCTTTCAAAAGCTTTTAAAAAACCTTATAAGAATGAAATCCAATTACCAAAATCTACCATGTTTATTACCAATTTATAAGTTTTTAACCTTTTAGACTTGATCATGACATCCTTTTCTACTCTAGGATGCACTTTATGAATGTAATTTCCCAAATACCCAAAAAAAGTTTTATATATATCAAGTTTTGATATGATGTAAAATTTTAGCAAATGACAAATAAGAGCCAATGACAAAAATAAGTTAAATAATACTATGGAAAAGTTTAGTTCCAATTATTTTAATAAAATCACTAGAAAGTGTAGGTAACTTAGAAAGCATGTCTACTAGAGGTAGGATTATACTATCAATACTAAATATAATTCATGAAACTTTAGGACACCATACACTTATAAAAAAGTGCGATAATGTTATATCTTGAGAAAAAATGGTTAATTTCCTAAGTAAACTTAGCTAAATATTAGTCATAAATGTTATATTAGTCATATAAATGTTAATTTTAATGCGTCTGATCATAATCAAAGACACTTGAGAATATGTTTTTATTTTTCTTGAAGCTCAATATTATTTTTGATTAAGGAAAAAATGGGTTTTACAGGGGCCCAAAACCATAGAGATAGAAGCAAAAAATAAGAATACACAAAATAGTCCACTAGAAGGAGAGAACTAATAAACATAATGAAACCTCAAGGATAACAACTAAGACCACCAAAAAGATAACAAAAATTCAAAACGAGGCATAAGATGAACTAACCTAAAGAATTTAAAGTATCTGCAACCTAAGCTCCAAGGTTGCACATCTCCTCAAGTGTCTTCTTTAGGTCCTAGATCTCCTGATCTGAGGAATCAAATTTTATTTTTAGGTTTTCTATAGGCCTCCTCGAGGGGCTAGCATCTTAATTTATGTTATTTTCCTTATCATCTTCCAAGTCCATGATAAGATTACCCTGTTGGGATTTTCCAGATTCTCCATCATATACTACTCATAGTGGAAGTTGTTCTCTTCACAACTTTGAAGTTTTAATCCTTGATGGTGTCTAGAGAAGATCTAACCAATGGCTCATCCAAGAAACCCACAAAATGTTATGTCTCTCATAGCCTATAGATATAGTAAAGGCACCACCATTGTATTGAATAATGACATTGTACCAAGTATTAATCAATTCCATCATTATTAAATGATGCAACTTTCCCATTAGTAAATTTATAATTGATCAAATCTTTCACATTAACACCCAAATCCTTATCATCCTACCACATCTACCAACCTCTTAACTTGACCCCTTCATTGGCAAAGTAATCAGAGACCTAATTATCTTATTGAAAAGAATAGGATATTTTAACATTATCAAAGTTGGATTAAATACTTTTAGCTACCTCTATGCAAATTTTAATGGACCATGGGAGGGAGGGAGGAGGGCTTGCCAAAGAGACAATCTATAATATTTTTTTAATCCCCTTCAATCCAAATATTTTTTAATTTCATTTTGTAAGATAGATCAATTACCTAGAGAGAACCAATGGCTTCAACAAGGTGATAGGATTGACAACCCAATGAGAGAGCCATTGCTAAAACAAAATTTCTATTACAATCTCTTAACACTCCCCTACTCCCAACCGTCCTTGGATTTCCCTTGGCCATCCCATCAAAATTAGCTTTAATCCAACCCCTTGGGGGATGAATTAAAAAAAAACATCCTCTTGATTCTTTCTCACAAGTCTAGCAGCCTTAGAAAAATCCCTTTATTTTCCATTCTTTTTCAATCTTGAGGCCATAGTTAGTGCAATAAGAGGCCTCTTTCTAATTCTCCTTATAGGAAATGCAATTAATGTTCTCCATAATGAATCTATAGATTCTCTCATAGACTATATACTCCCGAGCCTCTTTATCTCTAAATTATTTTTTGTTACGCTCCTTCGACACACCCCAAGCAACATGGGAAAAGAGGAAAGACTACAACATGTAGATAGTAGGATTCAAAGAAGGAACTTTCTACTGGACAAAAATATCCTTTATGGAGAAAGGAAACACCCAAGAAAGGTTCTAGAGAGATGTAATTCTTCACCAAAAAGAAGAAAAAAGGGTAGTGAAGAAGTAAATGATTAGCTATTTCAGCATCCTCCTTGTACACAAATAGCATCGATTAGGTATCTAGAAGCCATGATTGCTAATTTATTATCTACAGTAAGAAATTTATTATGAAGAAGAATCCAAAAGAAGATGTTGACCTTAGGAATAAGATACTTGATCAAAGATTTCTCCCATAAAGGAGGAGAGGAGTGGGAAAAGTATAGAAAAGAGACAAATAAAAAAAATGAGTATCTTCTAGAGGGGTTAGCCATCCAAACTAAAAAATCATCATGCCAGTTCAAGCTCATATTGATAGCCATCAAGGATAATTGGATTGGGGAAAGATCTAAATTGATCTGACAAAGATCCACCCAAAAAATTTCTTCTAGTAGTCCATGATATGAGACACAAAGGTAGCTTTACAAGTATCCACCAACCCAGAGAAGTTGTAGGTATTTAAGGGGTCTTTCATTAACCATCTATCTTCCCATTTGAAATCTAACCTGATTCCCTTTTGTGATGCTCAATATTGTTGGCGTCAAATATATTATAATTTTTAGACATTTTGGTCCAAGATATTTTATTTGAATACAATTGTGTTTAGTTAGTTTATAAATTTATAGCTATGATATGGATTCATTGTGTGGATTTGGAAGTTGTTGCTTTAGGTGGAACATTTTATTGAGAGACTTATTGGCCATTGGGGAAGTGGTCCATACTTGATCAACAAGGAATCCTCAATTCCTCACCAAGGCAAGGCACTCTAAGTGAAGGTTGAGACAAATGGAGGCAATGACTTGTAACTATTTGAGGAGTGGGATGAGTTAATCACCTCCATATTGAAAACCTTAACCATTGACATTATATAATTGTTTAAGGGGGGAGGGGTTCATGACCTCTATATTAACAACTTTTTAAGCTTCTAGATGAGGACAAATAGGCTCTTATCTATAACATGGTAGATTTACATAACCATTTAATTTACTTCATTATTGTCATTTACAATTTTAAGTATTATCTAAAAAATGTACATAAAATTAAGAAGTACAATATTCACAAAAAGAATTATATGATTTATTATCTATAACAATAATCTTTATATAACTAAAAGTACTAGAAAAATAAACTAATCAACATCCTTAAGAACATTTTTCAAGTATAATTTTAAAATTTTAAATACTCAACAATATATATATATATATATATATATATATATATATATATATATATTGTTCTTAATGATTTCTGCACATTGTTTATAATATTTAAAATTTTATTAAATGACACAAGTACTTCTAAAAAATATACATTTCAAAAGAAGAAAGCTAATGAAATGGAAGGATGATTGCTCTGCAACCTGAGAGCTGGGTTTAATACCCACACCTCCCATTCTACCTATGTGAGTCAAGTGGGGCTACCATTTATAGCTTCCACTTCCATAGGGTATGGAGGTGGTGGACAATGTAGGGCTATTCAATACCCCGCCAAAGGCTTAACTTCAGAAAGCTCTCTTAATAAAATAGTTGCAGACCCTATCTCGGCTGCTATTCAATCTCTCTCTATAGCAGAGAATCATGGTAAAACTGGCCTCAAGGGTGCCCTAGGTGACGCAAAACAAGTGACTGGTTCTCCACCCATTGCAAGCAATGCTCATGATGGAGGAGAAGGAGAGAAAATGCGACCAAAGTCGTTCAAGCAAGCGGTTGAAAATGAGAGACCTCTCCCAGAAGGCATCCACTTTGTTTCCTCTACAACCCAAGTCTTAGGAGGTGATGGAGATGGAAGTAAGATTCCTTCCACACCAAAGATCATTATTAAGCCTAATCATTAGATGGATGTTGCTATTGCTCAGGAGAAAAGTAGGCTTAGAGATAGTGCAATTCTTTTTACTATTGTTGATGCTTCCAAAGTCCTGTTGAGGAATTTATTAAATGACTAGTTGCATAAAGTTTGGAGTCAGAAACTAGGGTTTCATTTCTTGTACTATCATATGATGCAAAAGGGTTTATTTTGAATGTTTTTTATTGATTCAAAATCCCAAAAGATCCATAGTTGACAGATAGTTTTGGAGAGTTGGCCAATATGAATTTAGGGCCATACCCTAGTCCTTGGATGCCTCCCACAGTGAAGTGCTTTCACTCTCGAGCCCTAGGTGGGTTGTTATTAAGAATCTCCCTCCATTTCTACTTAATCTCATTCCTCAGGCTCTTGAACCAGTGGGTCGTGTTCTTAGAGTTGATAGGTCTACTGTTCTTATCCCACACACAGATATTAGGGTTCTCATTACCCTCAAACTAGGCATTGATTTCCACAAAGCTCTTCACTTTGACCTAGGTGGTACACCCATTATCTACCCTATTACCTTTCTCGGTGGGCTCAATAGTTGTTACCTTTGCAGGAAGGAAGGTCATAGGAAACATGATTGCCTGATTCTTATTAAGTCTAACCCTTCCAGTGCCCCCTCCCATACAGCCATTTCTGCTCCCCTCGCTCCTTGCTTGCCCATTTGCAATGGTGTTATCCCTCCCTCCTCTCAGCCCCCTCCCTCATCTTCCTCGCCTATTCCTTTGTCTGCTCCCTAGCAGGCCCTCGACACATTCTTTGTTCCCTGGATTAGAAAATTGGCTTCTATCTCTGATACTCTTGACCATCTTAAAGGCTAGTTTGCAAACCATAGGCCTGCCCCTTCTCAACCTGCTTTAATCCCCAAAGAATTGTAGGAGATTGCCAACCCTTCCGGTCTTGATTTTGGCTTACAGCCCAACCCTGCTCCTTCTAGGCCAAGGCATAGAACACAAAATGCTCAACATATTTCTTTAGAGAGGATCCATCTTAAAGAATCTAAGATGCCTAATACCCCTAGGCCTAAGTGGAAAGTGTATTCTATCCTCCCTCAAGTTCATGACTCTTCTATAGAACTACCTGCAACCCTTGATGTGTCAATAGACAAGGTGGGCAGCCCAACAGACTTCTCGCTACCATCTGAGTCTCCAATAGAAGTAGGACCTATTAAACAATCTCATACCAATGAACAAGTTGAGAATAACTCTCAGCTATCCTTGGCAGATAAAATCAATGAGTTCTCTATGATGGTAATCCTGAAACCTCCCCCCTCCTACTCCCACTGGATATATGGGTTTATGAGCCCAAAAAGATGGATGTAGCTAAGATGCCCACCTTGTCATGTGAACTAGAAGGGCTTCAGGCGGAACAATAGTAGGGTGCTAACCTTGAGGAAGGTGAGATCAGCAAAGACAACATGTTCATCTTCTCTTCAGGTGTGGAAAAGAAAAGTAAGAAGAGCTATAAGAACGATACCGAAATCCCTAAAGAGTCTTTAGAGGGGAATATTGGTAAGAAGAAAAGAGGAAGACCCCCCTGTTAAGTGGCAATCCTAAACCTTCTAAAAACTTAAGAAGTGATATCACCAAGTGCTGTAAGGTTTTTCAAACACCCATGGATTCTAAGCCATATTATGAGTCATGATGAGCAACTATACATCATGGAATGTCAGAGGATTGGAATCCTCTGACAGGAAGTACATTGTTAAAAGGTTTCTCCATATGTTCAGAGAGATTGAAATTTTGTTACTTCAAGAAGTCAAGGTGATTGGTTTCACTCTAGATGTTTCCCTTAGATGTATCTAGAAGGATGCCTCTTCCTTCACAACCAAACACTATAGAGGCAGAGGTGGGACATCCATTCATGTAGGCCTGAGATGGAGGGGTTATATCCATGAATGGGGTTATTCTCCCTACAATAGAGTAGTCTAGATCACCTTTAAGATGAATGATGCTTTCTTTGGGGTGTTCTCAGTATATGATCCCAATGATCACCACTCTAGGATTGAGCTATGGAAGTGGATCTCATATTTAGACAGCGTTCCCTAGATCCTAGCGGGAGACTTTAACATGATTGAGAGACCTCAAGACAAAGAGGGAGGCATGAGATGTGAGTGGAAAGGTAATGAGCTAATTTTTTGGAATAGGATGATCTCCAAGCTTAACCTCTTTGACCCCCTGGCTGGGAAAAGGAGAGAATCTAAGTGAGTTTGGTTTACATGGTCCAACTTTCAAAGAGGTGAGAGAAGGATATACTCTAGGATGGACAAAATATATATGAACAACTAGTTCTTTAGTTGCCCTCCCCCCTAGAGATAATAGTGTCAGAGTTACCCCTTTTACTCTCTCTGACCAACACCCCATCTTCTCCTCCATCCAAATGGTCTCAGACCAAGGTACCCCTCAATGTAAGAAGACCAGATTCACTCACAACTCTTCTCTCCTCCAAGACAGTGATGTACAAGAAGCCATTAAGATTATTTCTTGGTACAATGAGGAGATTTCCCAACACAACTCTAAGGTGGATAGATGGAACCAAATATCCGACTCTTGGCAGAACATGCTAAAGTGTGTTGGGAGGAAGAAGGCCAAAGATGCTAGAAGGGAGGAATTTAGATTAGTGGAAGAGCTTCAGAATACAGAAGTGTAGATTCATATGAACCCTTCATCCTCAACCTTGTTGGACAAGGTTATCCAATGTAGAGACTCTCTCAAAAACCTTCAACTCGTCAAAACTAGAGGTACTAAGGTCAGGGCCAGAATCAACTAGCTCAACCTAAGTGATAAAGGATCCAAGTTTTTCTTCCAAACCCTGAAGAAGAGGGAAGCAAGGAATAAGATCACCTGCATAAGGGATCGGGGGGTTTCCATTACTTCCCAAGAAGGCATTGTTAGTACCTTCTCTAATTTCTACAAGAACCTCTTCACCTCTGAAGATGATGAGTCCAGGGTCTCAATGAGACATAAAATTATCAATATCATCCCTAAGAAAGTCTTGAAGGTAGATGCAGCTATGCTTGAGAGGGAAATTTTTATAGAAGAGATCAGAGAGTCCATTCTAAGCATGGCCAATGATAAGGCCCCTGGTCTTGATGGGCTCATAGTCAAATTCTACAAAAACAATATTGATTAGATTTTCTCTAGTCTTCATAAGGTGTACATAGAAGCCATATATGTTGGCACCCTTGGTCCTACCTTAAATGTTGGCCTCATTAAATTGATCCTAAAAGAAGGGGACAAATTATTGTTAAAGAATTGGAGACCCATTACCCTACTCAATGTGGGGTACAATATTTTGGCCAAAGCTATTGCTCTTAGGATTACCAAGGTCTTTCCTACTATTGTTAACCATACCCAAATAGGTTTTGTCAAAGGTAGATACATTCTGGAAAATCTAGTAACCTGCTAGGAGGCTTTGGATTGGGCTAAACAATCAGGACAATAGAGTGCCATGCTACTCATTGACTATGAGAAAGCATATGACTGCATAGAATGGAGTTTCATTTTTGCTATGATAGACAGACTTGGATTCCCCCCTACTTCTGTAAGTTGGTTTCTACCCTTCTGTATGGAGCTAGAGTGGTAGTTGAAGTGAATGGAGTAAGATCAGATTTCTTTGAGCTCTCTAGGTCCATCAGGCAAGGGTGTCCTCTAGCCCCTTCCCTCTTTGTGCTAGTTGTAGACTCCCTTCATTAATTACTAAGAGATGATACTTTGTCACCTAGGTTGAGAGGGATTCAGCTCCCTAATGGCTATGAATTTTCTAATATCCAGTTTTCTAATAACATAGCCATTCTCATGATTTTGGAGGAAGATAATATGGTGGTTCTCGTGACTAAACTGGATCTCTTTTATCTAGCCTCTGGCAGTAAGATTTCTATAGCCAAATCTATTATGCTAGGATGGTCTCAAATGCCCCCATATTGGTATAGCAAATTTGGGATAGAATGGGGAGTTCCTAACCATGTGGTTAGATACTTGGGCATTCCTTTTGCTATTGATCATAACCTCAATGATATGTGGTGCTGGGTTAAGGATAAAATTCTCATGAAATTGAATAAATGGGATACTAACCTTCTCTCATTCCTGGGGAGGGTACAAGTCTGCTAGAAGATCCTCTCACCCTACCTTGTCTACTACTCCTCAGCCTAGCTATTTATCCTGAACCAATTTAGTAGCATTCAGAAGATTGTTAGGAATTTCCTATGGGCAGACGAAAGAGGTAACAAGAAATATCATGTGGTTTCCTGGGAGTGGTGCACCAGAGAGAGATCTTGGGGTGGACTTGGATTGAAGGACCTCAGAACCCAAGGTATTTCTCTGTCCTCAAAATGGATTGCCAAAGCTTCCTCAGGAGATGAACCATGGAAAATCCTGATCAAGAATAACCTGGCTAGAGCTAGGCCGAGTAAGTCTAAGGCCTAGACTAATCTAGAATTCTCTGACCTACTGACACTAGACTGTAATATTCAAGTCTAAGAGTCGAATGTGTTCAAAGCTATATGGAAATGCTAGAAGTATGTAAGGGGATTCCTAAGCAATACTGGATTGTTTGAAAGACAAGGGATAGTGTGCAGTCATATGTCTTTGTGGTGGAACCTGAGGCATAAAGATAAACCTCTTGCATTGCTCCAAGGGTGCTCTACTAGGAAATGGGAAAAGAAAGGCATTATCAGCTTCCATGATGTGCTGAAGGATGGTAGATTGATCCCTTGGGAAGAGCTAGCTACAACATTTGTTATTCCAAACTCTTAGAGTAGAAAATATGGCATTCTTTCTTCAGCTCTCAACACCTTGGGACCAGTGAATAGGTGCTGCAATCCTATTAGTTGTTCATTCTAGTTGAGATGGCTAGACAACTCCCTACTACCTCATATCAAATCCAGATACATCTACTACCTCCTCACCCACTCCATAGATATTTCCTCCCATGCTAACCAAAAATGGCATCTTGACTCTCCTATTTCTGACTGGAACAAACATTTCAGCTCATTGTGGACTAGACCCATTGAACCCAAGATCACATGTTTCCTTTGGAGACTCCTCCTGCATAAACTCCCTTTTAGGAAGCCGAGGGGGGATCATAATCTCTGTAGTGTTTGCAAGCTCCTTGAATCTATGTTCCATGTCTTCTTTAAGTGTCTCTTTGTTGTTGAAGTCTAGAATTTGTTTGGTCTATCTTATAATAGTCATTTTAGCATATATAATATTATCTCTAGAAGCATCAACAACAACAAATCTTGCAATGTCTTTGGGTCTATACTTTCTTCTATTATTTTGTGGACTATCTAGAAGGTTCGTAATAATGATGTTTTGGCTAGAAAAAATAGGAATCTTACTAAGTCTCTAAGGAGACTCATATATCATGATGTTTCTCTACAGGTCATAGTTGCCATCAAGTTGAAGGAGAGAAAATTCTTGCAGATCCTGAGAGAAGGGAAAGCTACCATAGACAAGAGAGAGATTTCTCATGGTTACACATCCATGAAATCTGGGGCTTTATTTGATGAGAAACTTGCTGAGCTTATTGAACAAGTTAAAAAGACTAATCAGGATATCCCTATAGAAGGAAGAGCGTCTGACGTTCCAAAAGGTCCTCCTCCTCTTAGAGCTTATGAGATCATAGGCTACAACTCGGTATCCCTGGACTCCAATGAGTCTGATGCAGAGCATGAAGAAACTTCAAGTTGATCTATTGGTTACTGTGGTTTTTTGTTTTTATAGTATATAGATAGGGGTTCTCAGTTTGAGTATAACTCTCGTTTAATAGTATGGCTGACATTAATGGCTTTGCCAACAGTATGTAATCTCTCGATACTCTGATGTAACTTAATTTTTTATCCTATGATATGCAATAGTAAAAAATATACATTTCAACAAATATCATGTAGTAACAAATATAATTAGTGATCAAGATTTTAATCTTAAAACTTGTCATTTGTTTGATGAAATTTCTGTAAAGGAAACATGGGGAGAAGAACCCAATGAGGTTTCTAGTGAACTCAATTATAATAATTATACTTTTATGACATGTTATAATGAGCATAAGAAAATTTATAAGTTGGTGATTTCAATATGTATCATGTATGACAATAGAAACTAGAATATAAATGTGGAAAAGGCATGATTCTCCCAATATAGGATCAACATGATAAAGATATGATAAAAATTAGAATAAAGTGATATAGGAATGTTGGAACCAAAAAATAATAGGATCAAGATATGTGGAATAAAGTTATAAAACATGAGCACGTTTTATAAGACAAAACATGTGCTTGTATTTTATGATCCAAAATATGCGCTCATATTTTACCATTTTAGGAAAAATTCAAAAAATTTATTACGAAATGAATCTATAATTTTAAAGCCATAGTAAAATAGTGTTATGTGATTTTAAACATAATTTGAGTATCTCATATAGAAAATCAGACATTCGGTCACTTTTTTGTATATGGTCATTTGGATGTACTCACCTATATACATTTTTTTAATTGAAAATATCAATAAATCATAATGATGTGATATTATGGATCCATAAGAGCTATATGGATTTTTGCACAATAGCCTTTAAAGTGATTTTAAAAATCCATAATGAAATCCAATTACCAAAATTTACCATGTTTATTGCCAATTTATAAATTTTTAACATTTTAGACTTGATGATGGCAAATATTTTTACTCTAGGACACACTTTACGAATGTAATTTCCCAAATAATCAAACAAGAAGAGGTTTCATAGATATCAAGTTTTGATACCATGTAAAATTTTAGCAAAGGACACATAAGAGCCAATGCCAACAAAAACTAGATAATACTGAGGCAAAGACTGGTTCCAAAAATATTCTAGAAGATCACTACAAAATGTAGGTAACTTAGAATATGTACTAAAGGCATGATTCTACCATTAATACTAAATAGAATAAATGAAACTTTAGGACACCATACACTTACAACAAGTGTGATAATATTATATCTTGAGAGAGAAAGGCTAATGTCTAAAACTTAGCTAAATTTTCTGTCATATAAATGTTAATTTTAATAGGCATGTCTATAATCAAAGACAATCAAGAATATGTTTTTGTTCTTGAATCTCAATAGTATTGACATCTAATATATTCAATTTTTAAACATTTTGGTCCAAGATATTTTATTTCAATACGTTTGTGCTTAAGTAGTTTATAATTTTGAAGCTATGATATGAATTCATTGTGTGGATTTAGAAGTTGTCTCTTTAGGTGGATCATTTTATTAGACACCTATTGGCCATTGGGGAAATGGTCCATACTTGATCAACAAGGCATTTTTAATTTCTCACTAAAGGCAAGGCACTCTTATTGAAGGTTGAGACAAAGGGAACCATTGATATCTTGTAACTATTTGAGTTGGATGAGGTTGTCACCTCCATATTGATGACCTTTACCATTGACACTATATAAACTTTTAACTCCAGGGTAGGGTTCATGACCTCTATATAAAAGACTTTTACAACTTTGAGGTGAGGATGATTGGGCTCTTATCTTTAAAATGGTAGGTTTTTTAATATAATTGTTTAATTTATTTTCATTGCTTTCAATTATAATTTCACAGATTATTTAAAAATATGTTAAATTATGAAATACAATATTAATAACAAAAGGCTATATGATTTCACATATTATCATATTATTTAAAAATATGTAAAATTATAAAATACAATATTAATAATAAAAGTTATATGATTTATTATCTAAAATAACAAGCTTTATATAATTTAAAATACCAAAAGAAACTAATCAACATCCTCAAGGGTTTTTTTAAAATCGAATATTATAATATTAGATATCTAATTAAAATAAAAAATAATTTTTTTATATAATTATATTTTTATGTTCTTAATTATTTTTACATTATTTATAATTCTTAAAATTTTATAAAATGATACAATAAACATTTCTACAAATATCATGTATTGAAAAATATAATTAGTGATCAAAACTAAAATTAAAACTTCTCATTTATTGTAAATAATCATTCAACTTGGCCTTAAAATAATTTGCAACTATATAAATTTAAAATAGTATTTCATCTGCCATAAAAAAACAAAATTAGCCAACGAGATTGTTTTAAGTGGAACAATAAAAAGCCTTATCATGCAGTCTTATGTGCCTTGGATACATTTAAGGAACTTATTTTTGTTTATTATTTATAAACTAGTTTTTCTTAAATATCGCAAGCAGAGACAAAAACAATTTTCAAATGCAGGAGGATGAGACATCAAATATGATATATCATCCACTTGATCTTTGACTAGAAGAGATCATTTAAAATTATATAATCATAAGCCAACCTTGCAATTCAATATAACATCGACTCACACTTATCAATACCTATGTTTAAAAATATATTATGAGTCTAAGAAAAGTGTTGCACATAAATGTTCAAGAACTGAACCACGATACAGAAAAAATACATTTCCTAATATCCAGAATTGTTCATAGTGGAAGCATAGTCATATAGCATGTTCAAAACATACCATTGAGAAGACACCCAAATAGCAAGGCCAGCATCATAAACATGTATCCTTCAATGCCTTGGCTATTCCCCACTCCTGCAACAATCACAAATATAGAAATTTATTAAAGAAATGATGATTTAGAGTCATCAAAATCAATCAGAAAAGAAAATGAATGATACAAATGTAATCTTACCATGATTGGTAGGGGCAGGAGCAGGGGCCTGGTTATCAGCATAGATATTTGGAAGAGAAGTTGCAATGATGAGGATCACCATTATCATATAACCCATGTTCAGTGCCATTTTAACACAACGAAAAACAGCTGAATAAGTTTCTTTTGAGGAAGATTGGGTGTGAATGGGAATTGAGAAGGTTGCAAATGGCAGAGGCGGAGATGGGCTTAAAAAGGAGAAAATGGGTGAGGGAGAAAAACTAGAGGAAAGTAGAATTTGAGAAAGTGTTCTTGCAAGGACGTTTCCGTTATGAAAATGGAATACTTATAATTTTCTAATGAAAGAATGTCTTAGACGGCAGTGAAGGAGAGAATTTGGGGAAATTTCTCATCATACATCTCAGTACACAAGAGTGTGGGAGGAAAAGACGACGAGTACTTACAATGCAAAGTGGCTTCCTGCTTGATCTTTAGCTGTTTAGCTATTTTGGATGGGTTTTCAATCTCATATTTATTTATTTTATAGTATTTTGTATTATACTAAAAATGATGATTCCCTATTTGAAGTTGAGCGGCTGACATTGGACATTAAGATGATTTACCCAATCTTATATAACTGCCAAAATACCATTATCAAATGGTTCATTACACAGCTTTATATGGCCAGGGAAAACATCAGTAGATTGAAATCTATTGCGGAGGCTAAGGCTAAAGATGGGGATTGGTCACAGACTATTGTGGATGATTGTATTTGGGAAGCGACTGATGAACTTACAATAAAATTAGACAATTGAGACACTATAGAGGATCAAGTTCATGAATTGAAGGGCATTATTCCCTCAGAGGAGGAGAAACAAGAAATGTTGTTGGCTTTGGCCAATGTCAAATTTAATCAGAATTAGGTGAATAACAAACTTGAAGAAATAGTCACTTTCAGTAAAGATATGATAGGAAAGAGGACAAACTCATTCCACACCCTTCAGAAAGAGCTGGAGTACAAGAAAGCAAAAATGGGAGAGGCAACTACTTTGTAGATGTCTTCTCAGATGGTGAAATATGGTCCTTCTACTTTGGCCTCAGCTCAGTGCTCACACATTAGGAATAAGGGCTAATTCTTTGAAACTCTGAAGGAGCTAAATTAGGAATGGAAGGAGGTAAAAACCTCATCCATTTGGTTTTGTAAGTTTGTTTCACTTCTTTCTTTTTATTTTTTGTGTTGTTGGTTCTTTAGGTGTTTTTTTGTCTATTTTGGTTCGCTGATTGAATTCATTCCTTGTGAATTCCTTTTGAACTGCTTTCACACTTTGATGTTACAAGTTCAAGCAATTTCCCGATTGACTTAATCGGAACATTTTACACTTGATGATGATGTCTATTTTTACTCTAGGATGCACTTAATCAGTGTAATTTCCCCAAATGCCTAGACAAGAAGAGGTTTTATAGATATCTAATTTCAATACCTTGTAAGAGATTAGCAAAGGACACATAAAAGCCAATGATAATAAAAAATAGATTTTTATCAAAGAATCAATAAATCACATTTATAGTCTTGATCTAAAACATCAAGTCTGCGCTATTATATAGATAACAGAGAGGGAAATACTAGTTCCAAAACAATATTTAGAAGATCACTCTAAAATGTAGCTAACTTACAAAGGCACAATTATCCTATCAATACTAAATCTAGAATGAATGAAATTCATGACACCATACACTTATAACAAGTGTGATAATATTATATTTTGAGAAAAAATGGCTGATGTACTAAGTAAATTTAGATAAATATTTAGTCACATAAATTGTTTTCATCATGGTAAAAGAAGGTTTTGAAGGGACCTAAAACCCTTTAAAAAAATATTTTGAGTATAGATATATTAGTACGCTCTATCAGTCTAAACAAGGTGCCATATTCCAAAAATAAAATAGACTAGACCCTAAAGATAAATAGAGAAAATGACAACCTAAAGAAAACACAACAGAAAAAACTCGGAGAAAAGGAAACAAACTAAGCTAACTTCTTGAGAAGTTCTCAGTCCTCCACCTCCATTTGAGTCATGTCCAATGCTGTCTTTTTAAGGTTCTTTAGATGTGAAGAGGAATTGTCGGCTTTTCTTTTGATATTGGCCCTAGTCCTCTTGTTGGGTCTAGAAGCTTCTTATCGTTTGTCTTTGTCAGGATCCAACTCAATGATCAACCTATCTTGGTGCGCTTTTTCCAGAGTATCCATCAGCTTGTTCATACTTTCTATTGTGTTCTTTATACTTATGTGGCTCGGGTTCATGATAGTTGAGAGAGCGTCCTTCACATTTTCAACCTTCTCCTCAACTTGAGAATTTTTTTTCTCATGCTCATTTTTTAGTTTTTCTATTGCTTCCAAGGTCTTATTGAGGTAATCCACAACTGATTTCTTCTCCTCTTCTATCCATAGATTCTGCTCTAGGGTAATGCCCACACTAGAAGTATCCCCAATCTAGTCTGGCCTTATGTTTTACCATTAACAAAGGACTCCATTGCTTCTAATTTACTTCTCAAATATCTTCACTTATTTTGTATTTCCTTTATTTCATGGAACAACCATTTAAACAGAGAAAATAAATAAATGGTATTATCTCTCGCTATACCCAATATATCACAATAATCTTCATGACATGGCTTAAAATGGTGGGAATCATTCTTCAAATCCATGGGAGACGTAGAATCATCATCACCACTATGTGAGGTAGTACCACTTAAAACAAGTGAAGGAGAAACTTGAAGTTCCACTGCTAATTATTTAACCTTCCCTTTTCCGATCTTAACTTTTTTTCCTTTAGCAACTACACTATCAAAAATAGGGGAAGGAAACTCAGACTCACCTCTACACATAGATTTACCCGTGGTAGAGATGGGAGAACCAATATAGTTATCCTTCCCCTTCCCTATCCCCCAAACCTAGTTTTGGATTTTTTGGGCTTCTCTTAATCTCAGTAGAGGGTACATAATCTTCCAGGTCCATATCCTTTCCCTTCTCTTAATCCTTGGCCTTAGTTTTAAATTTAGGATTTTCTTAATCTCAGTAGAGGGGACATAATCTTCCTCTCCCAAATCTATATGCCATTCTTATGCATTATCATCTTCAGACCCCGGCCCCAAACACTAGTTTCATCATCCTCATAAACTGTAATGGGTTTTGAAGGGGTAGGAAGGGCTTTGTAGAACCTCATAAATCAAAACAAACAAACCTTCATACAAAAAGGGTTTTTCGTTGGATTCTTTCTATGTTTCTTTATACTAGCTTTGAGAGAAGACCATAAATAAAAAGGAACTCAAACTGTAACATGACTACTGAAGTGATTGATCAAAACAAAATGATGCTTGAAGGCCATGGTAAATAAGCTAGATCAAGAGTGATATAGTCTGTAATTACCTTGAGGAATTATCTCCATATCATCTTGATCTTTGAGGGTTCATAGATACTCTTCATTTCTTTCTCCTCAAGATCCTCCAGTTCCTTCTCTGTCTTGGAAAATCTATAGATTGCAAGGTCAGAGTATTTTATGTCTCTATAAAATTTTATCCCTTCCATAGGAAAGCTTGTGACTTCAGTGACTAAATTATCATCAATAGTAACTTTTCTACCAAACAAAACAATGTTTCCATCATTCTAGCCCTTAGTGAATCACTCTATAATATTAGGGTCCCATCCATGGAGTCTCTCCAAGTAAGGCCCCCTTTTAGAATATTCCACACCTTTGGCTTTCTCTTTTAAGTCATTCATGTATTCTATTGGATCTACCCTTCTACTATCTTTGCCCATTTCCATATCAACAAAGGTTTGAGGCATAACCAAAACACAAAAGAAAAACTTCATGGTGAGACTATAAAAACCTAGAATCCATGTGAGGAGTTATTTTTATAATGAGCCCATAGGATACTCGGGTAGCTGCAAGAAGTTGAGTCTCACTTTTGGGGAAAAAGTGGAAGCATTTTCCCTTTTTTTCAAAATTTCTGTCAATTGATGTCAAAATTTGAGGCACTTAAATATTGAATCTTGAAAAACTTCAATAATATATAATTTAGTGCTCGGAGTCTAGTTTTCAAATATGTAATTTATTTCAATACCCACATGGTATAAATTTGATGCAAGGGAATTCTAGGGTACTTGGTGAATCTACATGGAGGTGTGTTGTTTTGGTTCTGTGGTACTCGATTGCAGCTTTAACTGATGGGCTCGGTTATTGAAGGAATCTCGATCGCTGAAGGAACTCGGTGAGACTTCTTGTGCTCAGTAGAATTGGTACTTGGTAATGTCTATGTTGCTTGGTGTTTCTTGGCTTGCTCAGTTGTTTCACTGGCGCTCAGTTGTTTCTCTGGCACTCGGTACTTTTGGTTTATTGACTAGAGCTCTTGGTGATTCGGTTAGTCGACTTGGTGCATTTAGTATTGGTATCTTTTGTTGTATTCTCCTATGTAGATCTGAGGCTGACATGGGGAATTTAATAATTGTAAGGCTATTTGAGAGCGAACTTGTATTGCATTTAATATTTGTTTGTAGGAGTTAATTGTTTCTTCCAACCGACTTGTGGCTGAAGATTAGTATTTAAGGAGTGTTTAGGTAGTTGTTTAGGAGGAGTCTAGAGTGAGAGATGAAAGTGAAGTTGGGGAAAAGATCTTGGATCCTGCGAGATCTAGCAGATCATATTGATTTCTGATAGTTATCATAGTAGATCTAGTGGTTTGCATGCTTGGAGACAAGGAGATTGCTTGGTGGCTTGTGAGCACAAGTTCAGATCTACCTTAGGGTTTCCATCAGTTGCTGATTTATCTCAGAACAGAACTAGCTAGTGTTGGATTGGATCTAGTTGATCTTGCAAAACTATTTCTATTTGTAATTGGCCCTAACTTGGAAGGCCGTACAACCGGGCATGTTAATGGAAAATCTGATTTGAGCATATCTTGTTGTGTTATTCTATTGTGTTGTTGATTGGCTGCAAGGTTGGACTATCCTTCATTGGATCCACTATCCTTGATTACATCAATTTGTATCAGAGCTGAGTTGATCTTGTTGAGCGAAGGTTGACCTAGCAAGGTTCATCTTGTGAAGTTGATCTGGTTGGTGAAGAGATTGTATAATTTGAGTTGCAGATCCATGGCATTGAACTTGTGGAATCTTGACTTGGTTGTTCATGCAAGGTGGCAGACTGATCAAACTTGCATACAACTTGGATTTTGTCACAAGGTGATCGGTGTAGGGTTTTGTTGCAGAGGGTTTCTTATCTTTAAGGATACCTCCAAGAAGATTGGACCCTAGGGTGATTGTGAATCTCTGTGATACTATGGAATCTAGGATTACAGAGAAGCTAAAATATGATTTCAGATCAGAGATGGAGTTGATGAAGAATGACATGGCCGCTTAGATCATGAGAGCTATGAGTGGTGTACCTCAAAATGTTGGTACTAAGGATGGTTATGAGGAAGCTACTGAAGACTTTGAAGCTACTGGATCTAGTGGTGATGACTAGAGAGACAAATATGGTGAAGACAAAACTACTCGGTTGCATAGATCTGGAGCTCAGTTAAGTAATAGTTACCAAATGGAAGTTTCTACTTTCTCTGGTACTTTGAAACCTGAGAAATTGATTTACTAGATTGGTGAATTGGAGGATTTCTTTGAGCTTGAAGAAATTGAAGATCCTCTTCGGGTGAGATTGGGACAGAATAAGTTAAAAGGACATGTTGCTCTTTGGTGGAAAGAATTACAAAGAGATAGAGAAGATGAAGGTGAAATGAACATCAATCGGTGGAGGTTGATGGTGACTAAATTGAAAGCTAAGTTCATACCTATCAACTATGAGCTTGACTTATTTAAGAAATTGTAGAATCTGAAGTAGAAGGATTTGACTGTTGAAGATTATACCAAGGAGTTCTACAAACTTACTATTCGATTTGGACACAAAGAAATTTGTAAGGAAAAGGTGGCTCGGCATGTGAATGGTTTGAGATTCAATATTCAGGATGAGCTTGGTATGTTGAAGATTGATTATGTCGAAGATGCTTATCAGTATGCTCTGAAGGTAGAAGATAAGTTGAAAAGGAGACAACATAGTAATCCCTGAGGGAAGGAAAAGATTGATCACTCAGTGAAGGATAAACCGACTGCAGAAGATGAACATAAACCTGTAGAACCGAAGAAGAAGATAGGTAGAGTTGTCTTTAAGGGTACTTGTTATGATTGTGGTGAAGAAGGACACCGTTCTTTTGAGTGTACATAGAAGAAGCTTGGTGACCGTAGAACTACTGTAGTGAATGAAAATGTTGAGAATGAACCTGAATTTGAGAACTTGATGGTTCGACGAACATTGCTCGGTACAAAGGAGGAACCTTGTCAGAGGAGTAACTTGTTCAAGACTTGGTGCAAGTTTGGAGGTAAACTTTATGATGTTATTGTTGACAGTGGTAGTACTGATACCCTTGTTGCTGAGGACATGGTTCAAAAACTTGGTTTGGAAAGAATGAAACATCCTTGTCCTTATAGGATTGGCTAGTTGCAAAATGTTCATGCTCTAGAAGTAAGAGAACAATGCTTTGTTAATATTCAGATGGACCAGTGTAAGGATCTTGTGTTATGTGACATTGTGGAGATGAATAGTTGTCAGATATTGCTTGGTAGACCTTGGCAATATGATTGCAGAGCTATGTATGATTATGTCAAGAATTTTTGTACTGTTGAGAAGGATGGCAGGAAGTTTTCTCTGATGCCTTTGCTGGATACAACACTCGGTAGGAGTCTGAGTATTGGTAGTCGAGTCAAGTTGGTAGATCCTAAAGGTATGGATGATTATTAGGGAGAACAAGCCTATGCGTTATTAAGGAAAGACTTGAAGAGACAAAGGAAGATGAAGTGGAAGAGTATGCAAGATGGAAAGTTGGAGGATATGTATGTGAAGAACTAGTTCGGGGTTTATGTGTTGAATCTTGGAAGATCTTCTTCTCACATATGAACATCTTTTCGAACTTGGAGTGTTTGATGCAGGGGCATTCTAGTGTACTTGGTGAATCTGCATGGAGGTGTGTTGTTTTGGTTTTGTGGTACTCAGTTGCAGCTTTAACCGATGGGCTCGGTTATTGAAGGAAGCTCGGTCACTAAAGGAACTTGGTGAGACTTCTTGTGCTCGGTGGAACTAGTGCTTGGTAATGCCTATGTTTCTCGGTGTTGCTTGGTTTGGTTGGTTGTTTCACTAGCACTTAGTTGTTTCTTTGGTGCTCGGTAGTTTTGGTTTACCGACTGGAGTTCTTAGTGATTTGGTTGGCTGACTTGGTGCATTTAATATTGGTATCTTTTGTTGTATTCTCCTATGTAGATCTAAGGCGGACATGGGGAATTTAATAATTGTAAGGTTATTTGAGAGCCAACTTGTATTGTATTTAATATTTATTTGTAGGAGTTAATTGTTTCTTCCAGCTGACTTGTGGCTTAAGATTAGTATTTAAGGAGTGTTTGGGTAGTTTTTTAGGAGGAGCCTAGAGTGAGAGATGAAAGTGAAGTTGTGGAAAAGATCTTGGATCCTGCGAGATCTAGCAGATTAGATTGATTTCTAATAGTTGTGATAGCAGAGCTAGTGGTTTTCATACTTGGAGACAAGGAGATTGCTTGGTGGCTTGCAAGCACAAGTTCAGATCTTCCTTAGGGTTTTCATCAGTTACTGATTTGTCTCAGAATTGGACTAGCTAGAGTTGGATTGGATCTAGTTGATCTTGCAGAATTGTTTCTATTTGTAATTGGTCCTAACTCGGAAGGCCTTACAGCCAGACATGTTAATGGAAAATTTGATTTGAGCATATCTTTTTGTGTTATTCAGCTGTGTTGTTGATTGGCTACAAGGTTGGACTATCCTTCATTGGATCCACCATCCTTAACTGCGTCAAAATTGAATTTTAGTATGCATGTTTAAAAAACACTTTTTCAAAATGCATGTTTCAGGACCACACCTCACACGTGTATGACCACCCTTTTTTGAAGTAACTAAATGTATTTTTTTGAATCCTTTTGGGAAAAGGTACCTAACACACCGAAGATTGATGAGAATATTTTTTTTATCTTAATTTTTTATTGAATATTTTATTATTAATTTTTAATTGACTATAAAGTACATTTCCAAAACTTCTCATGTACAACCACCATAATTTGATGATACCTTCACTTTTTTTCAATTTTTTTTCTAATTTGAAGGAAATTCTATGTTGATTGATGTCATATAATTCATTTTTCAAAAAATGTAAAATTAAAAAAGTTATTAAACTTTTAGTTAACCTTACTATTTCAAGTTTAGGTACCACGTTGGCTTGATAAATATTGTAAAAATATTAAAATTTATCATATCACTATAAAATTTATAATTTTATAATCCGCATAATAAGAGCTAAAATGGGTTTTTGTTTTATCGAAAAATTCATTCGGGAAGGTGTCGAAAAAATTATGGCAAGGCAAAAATTTTATACTGAAATGCCTTGGCCATATTTTTGCAGGGCCAAGCATAGGCTTGGTCCCACCAAGCCTGTCTCGAACCAAAAACCAAACTAGCGGGTACGGTTCCTGCTCATAGTTTTACAAAATGGGTGCCTATTTTTTTAAACTCAAAAAATAGGCGCCCATTTTGTGAAATTACAAAACGGGCACCTGTTTCATTTAAATATCAGGCACCCGTTTCATTTAAATAACAAGCGCTCATTTCATAAAGAGCCATTGCAATAAAAAAATAGGACTTTGGGCCTGATCTCAATGATTGACGAATTTTCAACCATTTTTTTTTACGATCCGTACCAAGAAAACATAATATTTGGATCAACATTCTCTTCCTTTGTCTTTTTTTTTATTTGGCATTCAAAAAAATATATTTCAACTCGAATCTTGGTGAAAAAATGGGATCAAACCAACGTAGAAAGATGCTAAGGAAGGTTTTGATAGCCGAGGAGGTTGCAACAAATAGAGAGGAGGCAAAATGACAATGAGAAAGAAGAGAAAGAATTCATTTACTCAATAATGTTGGAGCATCAAGTTCAACAATTGTTTCATAAGAGGAGAAAAATAAAGACACCATAATGGATGCAGAGGTTGAAGAAAAAAATTCAGGTGCATCTTCTAATCTAGTATTGGATACATGTATGTCTTCACATCCAAATGTAACTTATTTTGATAGTGAAGTTCATGAATTGCTAGTAGTAGTTTACAATTTAAATGATTTAAATTTTATTCTTGAAAAGAGATTAACAAATTTAATTGCACATGAAATTCCACAAATTAGTAATGTTAATCATAGTGATAAAGCAACTGAAATTCAAACCCCGAATGAAACTGAAAATCAAACACCAATTGAAATTGAAATCAACAATGTGGATGTAGACATAGAAACACCGATTGAGAAAGAAACTTATTTGAATGATAATGAAATAAATTAACAATTTTAAATAAAAAATGATGTGGTAGACAATCTATGTGGTTTGGTTTCATGGAGACAGATTAGGACACACATGAGTAGATTGTTTAGACAATTTTTTTATAATAAGAAATTTGGATTTCAATGTCAAGTAATGTTACAATTAATTAAAATGTCGAAAGTGCGAAAAGTGATGAAGAGGTTAGGCATTTATGTGAAATCCAAGAAGAAGGATGAGTCTCTAAAACAAGTTGTATCAATTGTTGCTAGTGCCTTTGACACAATTGGAAAGAAAATTCATTCTACAGATAGTAATGCGGCACGACGAGAAATAAAAACAATTTTAGTAAACAAAACTACTACTGATAAAAGAATGATTTCAAACATAAGTGGATATCTTAATATTCATCGTAAAAATTTAACAAGAGCTGTAAAGAGAAGAGTTAACTTTGAAAGTGATCTAGAAAACCATTTATGGACCTTTAGTGGTAGACTCCCGAGGTCTGACATGAAACTTATTGGTGAAGTTAAAACTTTGATTGAAATTTTTTGGCACAATAATACAAGAGTATCCCCTAATGTTAGAGATGTTCTTAAATTAATAGTCAGTTCAAAAGATCATGATCCACATCCAAAACACCTTGTAGATATGACTCAAATAGAATTGTATAAAAAATTTGTGGATGATAAGGTGTTAACTATTAGTATTAGTCAAAGATCTTTTGAAAATTGTAAATCATGGTATGTAAGGATTAACAAAGAAAGAATCACCTGTTGTTGCAAAACTCATGTTCAACTTTGTTATCAATATAATTTTTTTGATCTATACATTCTACTATGCATACTAATGAAATGTTGCAGGAATGTGGTATAAATATACCACCTCAAACTGTAAAGTAGTTTATATCAAATATTTTTTGTAACCTACCTAATGAGAAATTTTATCTTTTGAATGCATATATTTCTGGTGTATGTGATGTATGTGGAAATCTTACATTATTAGATGAATGTTTGCATGAAAATATTTCATTTGATTTTGGACAATAATTAGTTGATGTACAAAGATTTAAAACTATTGAGTATCCATTGAAGGATGGAAAAGTTAGAAAACGGTGCGACCTAATAACTGAAAAACTTAGTGTTAATAAATTTATGAATGAATTCAAGAGTAAGGTCATACCTAAATATGTGAAACTCTCTCAAAATTCTAGATGGCTTGATGGACATTTTCACATATGCAAGAATACATTTCCAATTGGTAGTATACTTTCAGTCGTTGACTTTACAGAGAACTACACGCTTGCACCACAAGATGAGATCCAACCACAATATTATAATTCAATGCAAGTAACAATTTTTGTTCATATTGTCTATAGGCATGCATCTGATAGTATAGAAGAGGATCGAAAAATATTGAGAGAGTACCATTTCTATATGAGTGATAATAAGTTACACTCATCAGAGTTCATCCAGTATTTCTTTAAGACCTTTTATGAAAATTTAAGGGAGAGAGAAATTCATATAACACAACATCTAATATGCTAGATAATTGCATAGGGAAATTCAAGAATGCTAGAATATTTTATTGGTTGAGTAGGACACATAAGAAAATAAATATCCAACATATTTGGAATTTTTTTGAGGCTGGACATGAGAAGGGAGAACATGATGGTGCCAGTGCATGTGTTAAGAGAATCCTTTGTAGAGAGAAACTCAAATTTGAGGAAAAATCAAAATTTAAAGATGCATGTGCAATTGTTGAATGGTGTAAAACAAGTTTTTCTACATGATCAAGTCAGAACTCTACAATCACACATTTTTTTTGGCTAGTTGAAGAGAAGAATATCCTTTCAAGATATGATTGTAATAAAATCAGCAGATCGGCTAAAGGGCATTCATTTAGGAGTTCTAATTCTAACACTTGGACTATATGGACTAGGGAGCTTGCATGTTTTTGTCAATTTTGGGTTGTCGGTGAATGGGAAGAATGCGAGAATACAGAATGGGTTGAAGAATGGCAACAAAAATCCTTAACACCTAGTGAGACACAAGATGAAGACCTGGATCATGCCTTTGCATCAGAAGCTTATGATCATATTTTAGACCTCATACAACATTGGTAATTTAATTCAATTTATTGTAAAACTTTAAATTATAATAGTTACATGTGTATGTCATATAATTTATGATTATATTTGAATTATAAACCTTTAAACAATTTTTATTTGTGCATGTACTTAATTTTGTTTTGCATGACATGTTTATGTTGTTGTTGCACCTAAGGATAATGAAGAGCAGATAGAGTATTGGTTAGCTCGATGTGTAGAACCTAAGAAAAAGTTGATATGTCATCAAGTAGATGATGATGATTTCCAGTATCCAATTGGGTTTGTTGTGGTAGTTGGTATATGGCTACGCAAATACCTAACAAGAAGGAATGGTTTACCAACCTTTGAAGACTACCAATCACAAAAGAAGATTATGCACTATTCCCATTTGGTTGTGGCAACAAATATCAAATTGGAAAGATACAAAGGGAGACCTGCTAATAAAATATTATGGACACTTTCAATAGAAAAGCATGAGGCAATCATAGACGCATTGCAGAAAAGAGAGGATGTTGATGGTACATTAGGTTGAATCAAATTTATACATGTAAGTTTTTGTTCAATTTGTCATGTATTTACATATATGTTTTTCCAAATATAAATATCTATGTCTTCTTTGAAGTGTCATAATTTATAATTTAGAGATATAGATTTGAAATAAATTAAAATTGACTTTAAATGAACTTGTATAAATTCTAACATTTCAACATTTATTTTTATGATGCAGGATGTATGGAAGAACATAGACATGAACTATTTATGCAATACAATGCACTCTTGTATTTATCCAATTTTGGTTTTGTAATTTAAGTTCATGAACTCACTTTTATGAATGTATCCAATTTTGTTTTAAATATTTAAGTTAAATTCATAGTTACATATTTACCTAATGTTGTTCTAAATATTAAAATATGCATATTGGTCAGATTATGTTCACTTAATAGATTATAATAGATTTATTTGTGCATCCATAAATTACTTGTAACATTGATATTGTTCTTGTCAATTACATGAAATAATCTAGATCTTATTGAACTATCTATAGATGGTTTTTAATATAGTTAATTATCAAAGTCAATATTAAGTTTGTAACATCTATATTGTTCTTGTCAATTACATGTATTAATAGATCTCATTGAACTATATAGATGGTTTTTTTTATAGTTAATCAAAGTGTTAATATTACTTGTAATGTATCTAGATATTGTTCTTCTCAATTAGACATGAATTAATAGATCTCATTGTTAGATAGATTACATGTAACCTCATATATATCTACATTCAAACCACTATTTGAAAAAATCATGAAATAGGATTAAAAGTCCATGAATAAGATAAATAACATACCAAGTCTTGAAATAATTTACATGTATCATAATGTCCATCATATCAACTCATGATATATATACAATCACAAAACAAAGTCCTACTCTAAAAACAAGTTCAAGTAGAATATATGATAACAAGTGGACTAGTATGTAATGCAAGTCCTACTCTAACAAAAAGTAAAAATAATATGATAAGAAGTCATCATAACACAAGTCCAAATAATCATCATAATCTAACTCTACTCATTTAGCTAGTCTGTAGTCCTCTTCACTCCACGTGAAGAGGACTGCGATGCATCAACATGCTCTGTTTGGTCCTGAGTACCCTATTCCTACTGTGTCTGGTCCTGACTACCCTCAGTGGGACATGAAGGTCCTCCCTTAGCTACATCAAAAGTGGATGCAGAAAAGTCCTGTAAAAACATTTAAAGTAAAATTTTTTAATAATTAGGTGTAAAAGATCTAGATACATAATGGACATTAAAAAATTAATTTTAATCATGACCTCAAAGGATAGTGTCGATGGATGCATTTGGCTTAATCCTATAGCCATGCTAAGACTCATGGTGGTGTCAACCTGAACAACATGTATATAAAGCATGAATCAAACTTATAGTACATATACATAAATTATAAAGTATATATAACTTGAATATAAATTTATGGAATATAAAAATATGTACATTACCTATGTGTGACATGTAGCTAATGTCACCAATGATTTAGGATGTAAATGTGATTGTGCAACATGAGACAATCCAAAAGCCTACAATTGCAAAAAAATAAGTACGAATCAAAGTTGTACATAAATTAGTAAGATATAAACACTTAAAATTAATAGAAATTTAAACATACTATAGGTATATGCGGTTGACTCTTGGTGACTAATGGGGTAGAGAATGAAGGATTTCCATTCTCACCGGTACATGAGAGACCCTACAAAATCACAAAAATATGCCAAACACATTATCAATTAAAGATTATTTTGTTTAAAGTTTAAATGTATCAAGATCAAAGCGCATACCGTGAATGGAGCATCGAGATGTTGAGGTGTCGATGTCATATGATGATGACTAATGAATGATGGAGGGTCAAACCTCCTCTATTCACCAAAAAATCCACATGTTATGGTTCATAATTGTATAAATATGAAATTTAATATTGCACTATATAAATTATAATTAAATTTACCTATGCAGGATGATCATCGTCTGCATTGAGAAAATCAACATATGATGAGATATCATCTTTGACATCACCATGTGTGCCACCATCATCATTAGCATATCCACCATGTGCGCCACCATCATGATCAACATATCCACCATGGGCAGCATGGGTAGTATCATGATCAGTCTCAAGACCCCTACATGTACCCCGAAAACTCATGGAAACATGTGCTATGTGCCTATAGCTGAACATGGACCTCTAATCCAGCCACATACACAACATAGTCATTTCTCGATCATCAAAATTATGAAAGTGAGTATGGATTAATCAATTCACAATATCTATCGATTCGACATGTTGCCTCCTAATTAGCTAGGGTGTTTGAATTACTCTCAGAATGAGAGCCAACAACCAAAAGACCAAACTAAGACAGAGCATTTTGAAAGCTTAAAAGATAAACAATGCAATTAATCTAAGATGAATATGCCATTAATCTAAGAATGAAAATGGAGATTTTAAGATAAGAACATTAAATAAATATGATAATTAAGCTAATATCAATAAGCAAATTACACTAAATGTGAGAATGCAATTAACTAGAAATGAAGATTAATCTAATATGCAATAAAAGCTTGAAAATATGAATAAGTGAGACTAAAATTTGCTATAGTTTATGTGCTCTAAAATTGCCTTTTCTTTAAAATGAAGGAGAAGGTTCATAATATAGACAAGCCTGGAGAAGGAATGAAGAGTTTCTTGAAATGAAACGGTTGACTCTTCATTCCCAATTGAGACAAATATTGAGGAATTACTTAATTAAAAGAATGAATTATTGCCACATATGGGTGACCCTTCAAATATTTTGAATTATTAAGTCCAAATAAGATAATCCATTCAAATAACCAAGTAATATTAATTCCTTTTTATGTGTATTAGCCAAATGGGGTGGGTTTAATTTAATTTAGAGCACTTAGGACTTTAGAATTAAATCAATTTATCATAGGGATTATTTAGCTAATAAAGTCGAATACTTAAGAATTAATTATAGTGTGAGATTAATGCAAATTAGGGTTTTTGCAATTGACACCAAGTCAAATAAAGTTAGGTAGGAGAGAGAAAATTGCCTAGTGAAATATGACTTTAATGATGTAAAATTGAAGAAATGCACCAAAATTGATGGAAATTATAAGGTGCCAATTTTGGGGTATTACATTTGCCCCTCTTTGAATTGATGTGTGAGCAACATGTTGATTCAAAGAATAGTCTGATGTGACAGATGAGGTTTTAGGATTATCCCCAGAATGGAGCTTAACCCTCGAAAGTCAAGGTTAGGATGTCAAGACACCAAAATAGATTGAATTGCAAAACCACCTCTAGAATGAGGTATGATTCTTTGAAGTCTAAGTTAGATTACGAAGACAACGGTCTAATGAAAACTTGAGAGGAGATTGGAATTGGGGTTAGATTGCCCCAATGCCCATTGATCAAATGATGATAGATGTAGATTTAGGACTAATCTTTAGAATCAGGGTTAGATTGCCCCAATATGAAGCTTAGCCCTTTGAGAGCTGGATTAGATTAGCCAGATAACAGTCCAAAAGAGATTTCAAGAGCCATCTCAGGAACATAAGCATCAAAGCATAGCTGCTAGAATGACCTAAATGTTTCTTGCATAAAAACATGCCAAACACATGGGACTTCCTTCCTTCACCAAAGAATGCTCACAGTAACCCTTAAATTCACTTAGTAGGATGAGCGTTAGCAATTTTACTTGTAGTAAAAATAAATCACTCAAAAAAGACAAGGAGAAGAACCAACCTTGCAAAAGTTTCCATATAAAAGGAGTCGAGTTACACATGGCCATCCAATATGTGATGAATGCTCTTATAGATGGACACCCCTCTTATATAAATTCATTGGATCATTAGAACTAAACCAAAAAATAGAAATCAAAGGAAAGATCATGCCCCCAGTCTTTTCTTGTCTCAGTCAACGAGATGTCTTAGAGTTTCTCGAGGAGGGATGATAAAGTGAAAGAACAACACAAAAAAGAGAAAAGCTCATCATGTCTCATAGATTCAGTTTTAGTTTAAGTTTAAGTGGATTAAAGTCAAATAAGAAGTACACAATGTTCGAAGTCTCAACAGGATAGCGATAGCAGGTAGATGCAGTGAGAACCACTGGTGACTGTCGCAAGAAACAAAGTCTCAAAGAGATATCAGAGTGCTAACCAAGTATCAGCAAGCAAATGTAGTGAGAACCACTGGTGACTGATACAAGGAGGATTCTCAAAAGAGAGACCCAAGTGCAAGTGAAACATCAACAGGTAGACGTAGTGAGAACCACTGGTGACTGATGTAAGGAAGAGATCCCGAAAGAGAGGGGTTCGAACAAGAGCTAGGTATCAGTAGGTAGGCATAGCAGGAACCATTGGCAATCGATACACGAGAGATCCTCAAGGAGAGAAATCTCAAAAGTAGCTAGGCATTAGCAGGCAGATGCAGTGAGAACCACTGGTGACTGATGTAAGGAAGATCCTCCGCAAATGATAGGACAATGACCCCTAGACCAGGAAGGTGCCCCCAAGTATGACTAGTTCCAATCCATGAAGAGTTGAGGAAAATCTCAAAGATAATTGAAAGAAAGTGCATGAGCTAGCAAGCTAAAGTAGTAAATGAACTAAAAGTAGGAAACAAACTAAAGCAGGAAAGGGGGAAAGTAGACTAAAGAAGGAAAGCGGGAAAGCAAACTAAAGTAGGAAAGTGAGAGCCAAATGGTGCTGAGATGAGATATAGCTGCAGGAAATAAGAGGTGCATGTTTACCAGGTTTTCACCATCTTGGCAGACATTCTATTTTTGCTACAAAGATGCATGTTTACCAGGTTTTCATCAATGACACATTTTTTCCTCTTTTTCAATTTTTTTTTGTTCTTTTCTCTTTTTTATTTTTTTGTATTTTTGAATATTTCATTTTTTTGTATTTTTGATCTTTTGACTTTTTTTTTGTATTTTTTCAAATTTTCTATTTTTTTATTATTATTATCAAGGCACTTGTTTACTAGGTTTTCACTAGGATAATAGATACATCAAAGCGTCTGTTTAGCAGGTTTTCACTAAGATGATCATTTTTTCAAAACATTTTGCAATTTGTAGGATTTTTGACAGTATACCATTTTTTTGGATTTTTTCAGGATCAATAAGTATGTACACGAGCATACAAGAAATGTCTCAACTATAGAATTTCTTCAAGTGAAGAGCATTGATAGGATCTTTGAGCTATTCTCCTTCAAGGGTGGAGAGTTGGTATGTGCTAGACCCAAATGCTGCAATAATGACATACAGACCAAGCCAGTTTGGTTCAAATTTTCCTTTCTTGACTCGCTGCTGCTAGTTTTTGGGGTTTTCTCTCAGGACAAGATCACCCACTTGGAATTCTCTTTGTTTGACTTTATTATTGTAGGCTTTAGACATCCTCTTTTGGTATGCTCAAAGATGATTGAATGCCACTTTTTGATGTTCATCCAATAACTCAATCTCTTGAAGCCGGGATATTCTATTTTCTTCATCAGTGATGAGGCCCCTCAGAGAGACTCACAATGCTGGAATCTTGACCTCAATAGGCAATACTACATCTACTCCATAAACCAAGGAAAAGGACATGGTCCCTATTGGTGTTCGAATACTTGTTCTATAGGCCCACAGAGTCAGATTAATCTAGAGGTGCCAATCTCTACCAGATTTATGAATTGTTCTATGCAAAATTTTAAGAATTGTCTTATTAGAAGCTTTTGCTTGTCCATTACCCTAGGGATAATAGATAGATGACCAATGCTGAATGATCCTAAATTTTGTGCATAACTCTTTTAGGTCCTTTTTCTTGAATTTTCCCCCATTGTTAGTGATAATGGATAAGGGTACACCATATCTACAGATGATATAATTTAGTATAAACATAGCGACAAACTTGCCATCAACTATAGCCAGAGGCACTGCTTCAACCCACTTAGTAAAATAGTATATAGCTGTGATGATAAACTTATGTCCTCTTGAAGAATAAGGATGTATTTGACCCAACAAGTTAAAGGCCCACTTCTGAAATGGCTAGAAATTGATGAAAGGAATAAGCTCTTTAGCAGGAGCATGGATCATATTTCTATGAAATTGGCACTATTTACAAGCCTTGGCATATTGAATAGCTTCTTTCTCCATATCTGGCCAGTAGTAACCAACTCCAATAAGTTTATGAGCTAGCATTAGACCACTCAAATGAGACCCACATATACCTTCATGTACCTTAGCTAACGCACATTTGGACTCATCAGGTTCTAGACACCTAAGGAGGGTACCATCTAGAGCCTATCTATACAAGTCATTTCCTATGATGACATGCCGTGAAGCATTAAAAATTAGGTGATGCTATTCATTTCAAGTATAGGTGTTTGGAATGACCTGGTCATGGAGGTAGGAATAGATATGGTGGTAGCGAGATGAATCATGTCCAATGACTGAATAGATCATCTTAGATTCAGGAATGTCATAGGCTGGGTAGTGTAATGCCTCCACTAGGAGTTTATGTCTGAAGTCATTTTCTGGCATTTGTAACTTTAAAGCAAGAGTGGCCATTGCATTGGTTTCTTTATTGTCTACCCTTGGAATATCCTAGAAAGAAATGTGTGCAAAGTACTATTTGAGATCATCTACCATTCGTTTGTAAGGCACTAGCTTGTCATCTTTTATTTGATAGATACTATTAAATTGGTTGATGACTAACTAAGAGTCTCCTAAGACCTTGAGCTCATCCACACACCATTCAATGGCTATCTTCATACCATTAATAGGAGCTTCATATTCAATGATGTTGTTTTTTCAAGGAAACAACATTTTATAAGCTTTTGGCAATGAGTATCTTTGAGGTGTTATAAATAAAATGCCTACACCTGATCCTTGCTGAGTGAATGATCCATCAAAGAATATGCTCCAAGCCTGATGTGTGAGAAGCATGATGGATTCATTTGGGAATTCAATGTTCAAAGGCTGGTGATCTTTTCAGAGGAGCTTCTACCAACTAATCAACAATTGCTTGTCCTTTAATAGCTTTTCTTTCCACATACTCAATGTCAAATTCACTGAGTATCATAACCCATTTTGCTAGTCTACCCGTGAGGGCAGCCTTGCTTAGTAAGTACTTTAGTGGATCAATTATTGCAATATGCCTTGTAGTGTGAGTGAGCATATAATGCCACAATTTTTGTGAAGCAAACACTACTGCTAGACAAGCTTTCTCAATGACAAAATAGTTCATTTTGTAAGAAACCAATGTTCTGCTGATATAATAAATGGCTCTCTCTTTGTTTTTTTGATCCTCTTGAGCTAGGAGAGCACCCAAAGATGTGTTCATTGTTGAGATGTATAGTATGAGTGGCTTCACATGAATAGGATTCATCAATATAGGTGGGTTAGCAAGATACTATTTAATTTGAGTGAGTCCTCTGTCACATTCTTCATTCCATTCATAAGTCAGACCTTTATGCAAAGTTTTAGTGAATGGTTGTGACTTGTCAGCCAATTGTGAAATGAAGCGCCGAATAGATTGTAGCCTTCCCTGTAGTCCTCTCATTTGACTGATGTTTTTAGGTGGAGGCATTTCCATAATAGCTTGAACCTTTTTAGGATCAACCTCTATGCCTTTAGCTGAAATGATGTAACCCAAGAGTTTCCCATAAGTGACAGCGAATGCACATTTTTTGGGACTAAGTCTGAGACTAAATTGTTCCATGTGGTCAAGTATGGGACCCAAATCTTTCAGATGAGTTTTCTGCTACATGCTTTTGGCTAAAGTATCATCCATATAATCCTCCATTTTTTTATGCATCATATCATGGAAAATGGTAGTGACAACTCTCTCATATGTCACTCCAGCATTCTTACACCCAAAGGGCATGACATTCTAGCAAAAGGTTCCCTAGGCACACATGAAAGCAATCTTTTATTGATCTTCTGGCACAATTTTTATTTGATTATAGCCAGAAAATCCATCCATCAAGGAATACATCTCATATCATGTTGTCATATCCACTATCATGTCAATATTAGGGAGTGGGAAGTCATCTTTTGAACATGCCTTATTTAGATCCCTAAAGTCTATGCACACATGAATGGATTTATCATTTTTGGTGACTAGAACACTATTTGAAATCCAGTCTACATAGTCAATAGTCCTTATGAAACCAGCCTTAAGAAGCTTTTCTAGCTCTGCTTTGACTAAAAGTGTCACATGTGGATGCATCTTTCAAATCTTATGTTTAATAGGTTTAATACTTGGTGCAATGGACAGATGGTGCATGATTAGATTGGGGTCTAATCCAAGAATGTCAAAGTAAGTCCATGCAATGTTTATTTTGTTTCTTTGAAAGAAGCTAGTGAACTCTTCCTTTTCTTTTGTAGATAATTATTGTGCTAGATGAATAATTTGTGGAGAGTAGCCTCTGTACCCAAATTCATTAGTTGTGTTGGCTCAATCAATACTGATGATCTCTCTTGAAAGTGGCTTGGAAGCATATCAAGTATCTCATCCTTGGGCACCTTAAAGAGGTTTTCACCCTTGGATACGTCTTTTATTTTTACTATTTTTGGCTCTGGTACTGCCACAATGTGGTTTTCACCATTAGAGCATATATTTTTTCTTCTTTTAATTTTTTTAATAAGATACTTGATATCTGCCTCTGTCATGCTGATACTGCTTTCGCTGATGGAGAAAATTACAGGTTCAATAGAATGGAGGTAACATGCTAAAGTATAATCATTCTAGAATGTTAGGACTTTAGTGGATGAGGAGGGGGAGTTCCAATTTATCAGATCAGGATTTTTGAGTGAGAGAGAAGTAGTGACTGGTTCAATTGCATTCATAGTATAACCATCAAAAGCATGGACAAGCAAGTCAAGACCTAAAGCAATCTCAGCCAAAGCAGCATTTGAATCCCTATGAGACCTCATGTTGGATGTAGAGGACAAGTTAACATTGATGGCATCTAATTTGTGTGACCTAATGCTAGACCCTTCACCTACTTCAAGAAGGTTTTCATAGGTATGCACCATGTCTATATCTTTATCACAAGTAGCATTAGAAAAAGAGTCAAAATCGTACTCATGTGAGTCATTACTTGATGTGGGAATTCCATTAGCACTGGCTATATCATGTGACTCATCTTTACCTCTTGCAACATTAATGGCTTGCTGAAGTCGGTCTTTTTCAAACTATTCTTGGAAATGTGGGGCTATGTACCATTCACCCTGAGAATCAGACTTAGCCATTTGTATTTCTTTCCATTGGTCATACGTGAGTCAATGCATCGAAGTGGTCTCATTGGAATCACTATCAATCTCTATTAGGTGGATAGGTATGACAGGCTCATCAAGTTCTGCAAAGAGTGCAACAAATTCTAGAGGAATTGGATATGGAAAAGTATCTTCATCAGAGCTGGCCTCTGGATTTATCTCTAGGGTAGTATCTTCAAATTCTAGTTTAGGTTCTGGCACACATTTGTTTATCCCTAAATGAAAAGGGATTTTTTTGAATCCTAAGCCAATAGTGTCCTTTGTGCGGTGACCTGTAGCTTCAATTGGTTTCAGAAAACCATTGTCATTCCTTCCTATAGGACCACTCCCTTTATAGCCGAAGATCTTCATGATCTTGAAGGCTTCACTGTATGGATCTTGTTCTAAGTCTAGAGGTGGAGTAGTTATTTCAGATGTTTCTTTCCCTTTATGGATCCAAGCTATGACAACTCTTTCTTTATCCTCATCTTCTAAAGGTGTAGAGGCTTGTACAAAGGTGCCATCGTAGATTGTTTGAGGAGAGTCATCAGAAGGTTTGTTACTCTCAGAAGGTCTCCCATAAGAGCGTGGAGATAGAGAGAGAGAAGCTAGTGATAGCACAGGTTCAATTAAATATTCTCCCATGCCTATATCCTTAAGTTTTAGAGTCTATTCCATTTCCTTTAGCTTAGCATCATAGAACTTAGTGGACTCTCTATTAGCTGGAACAAAGCTAACTGTAGATTGCACAATGGTGTTGCAAGAATAATTGGTATTAGTAGGCATAGTGACTTCTGCTCCATGGAAAGGAAACTTGATGCATTGATGGTACATAGATGGAACATCCTGCATCTCATGAATCCATGGCCTACCCAATAAGATGTTGTAGGCAAGAGGAATGTCAAGAACTTGAAAAGTAACATCTCTCTCAACAGGTCCTACGTGGATAGGTAACACAACTAAACCTTGGGATTTGCATTCCTCTTCATCATAAGCTTTGATAGTAATATTTTTGTGGGAATCTATACAATTCTCATCATAACCTAGCTAGGTAAGCAAGTTAGCAGAATAGATATTGAGACCAACACCATTGTTTATGAGCACTTGGCAGACACACTTAGGACCTATCATGACTTTTATATGTAAGGGACCATTATGAAGATGACTTAGAGAGTGATCATCTTCTTTAGAGAAGGACAAATAATGAGGTGACGTCAAATGGCCTACCATAGATTGGAACCAGTCAAGATCTAGATCTTTGGGCATGTTTTCCTCGATGAGGGCTTTATTCAAAATCTACCTATGAGCAGGTGAGATCTTCAATAGCTTGAAAATGTTAATCTAAGCATTGGTTTGCTAGAGCTGATATAAGATGCTATAACTAACTTAGCTAGCTATAGGGACCAATTTCATGTTCTTGTTGGTAGGGGCAACAATATTCTTATCCACAGTTTGTTTCAGAGTAGATACGTGAGGATTGGGACCTTTCAAAACAACCCTTTCATGTAATCAAGTAACAACATTGGCACAATCTTGAGGTTGTTCAGATTCAAATGAACAAGACACAAAACTATGCAAGATGAAAGGAGTCTTAGGTTTGGGAGCATCACTGCTCCCCTTAATAGTAATCATGTCGCAATAATCAACCTCAATAGGTTTGATCATACCAATGACATTATCATCATTAGTGTACATGTAATTGACTTTAGCATTGGTATTCTTAGTGTTTGAAGATTCACCCTTCTCGTGAGGAGGGAAGGGATCTTTAAATGCTTGATGGTCTGAATTCTTGTTATGGTCATCCACAACAATGTCACTACTATCAATCAAATCTTGGACCTTATGTTTTAGGTAAAGGCAAGTAGAAGTCTTGTGACCCTTATTCTAGTGATAGTCACAGTATGTGTTGTCATTCCACCAATGAGGTCATGGTTGTGGGTCATAGAGACACTTTTCCAAAGGAGTAAGTATCTGATTCTACACAAGAGTTTTATACACCACATCAAGCAATTCTCCCAGGGAAGTGAATTCATGCTTGGGTTGAGATGCCCAAGGTTTTTTCCTAGAAAACCTTGAAGGTTGCTGATTTTTCATCACAGGCTTTTCAGTAGCTTTGATCGCCTGTATGATAGAAGAGAGATTAAAAATAGACTTAGTAGGCTTTGAGGTCACATTGTCGACCACCCCATCATTCACAATGTCTCTATTCTTGTTGACAAACTTCCCTTTATCTTTATTTGAGGAAGAAGATCCTTGTTTGTTGTCTTTGTTCAAAGTCAATTTCCCTTTCTTGATCATAAAGGCCTCTGTTCGCACCACCTATTTAATCATACTATCAAAGGTTAAGGGACCTTGTAATTGCACTTGGTATCTAAAGTCTGGGACAAGATTGTCCAAGAAAATGTCAAGTCTCTCAGACTCTGGTAGCTTGTGAGGACACCTTGTACATAATTGTCTCCACCTTTTGAGAAATGTCAGAAAAGATTCTCCTTGTCGTTGCTTCAAATTGAAAAGATCCTAAATGTTGATTGGATGCTGAATATTATGTGAGTAATGTTGGAGAAATAGATTAGCCATTTCATCAAAAGTCTTAATGCCAGTGGGAAATTGAGAAAACCACTCCATAGCTTGTCCACCCAAGCTACGAGGAAATAGGTGCATAAGATATGTTTGATCATGTATGAATTCCATGGATAAAGCACCAAACTCCCTTAAGTGATCTTGGGGATCGGTAGCACCCAAGTATTTGTCATATTTAGGGAGCTCTACACCTCTGAAAAAAGGTGCCATGTAAAGATTCCTATCAAAGGGGAAAGGGCAAATACTTTCCATTGTGAATTGTTGTGCGGGTTTGTCCTTATTCTTCACAAGTTGGATAATTTGATCTTGCATGTCTCAGACCATCTTTTGCAACTTAGTAGTCTTAGTTTCTTCTTCCTTAGCCATATGTGTTTCAACTTGAAAATTTGAGGGTAATTTGGCCCCTTGTTTGGCTAGCTCAAGAAAGTATTTTTCCTTCTCCTCTAGAAGGAGGATCTCCATCATCTTGATAAGACCTTTGTTTTCTTTCAAAACATCTATGTCATTTTGAGTTATTGTGTCATAACCATCATTGCCAATAATCTCATAAATGCTTGGGACTTGATCTTGACTCTGATCATAAGGGGTAGGATGATAGTGATACACTGGTTGAGCACCTCAAGCTTTGTTTTGAGCTTGCTGTGATTCTGATAGTTTTGGGTTTGATCATAGCATTTCTCATTTCAAGGTTAGGCATGATGTTGGTCATTGGAAGATTGACCATGATGCTAGTTGTTTTGAGATTGATCATAAGTTTGGTTGTATTTACCTGGTTAGAAGTTGAATGGCTCTCCCATCTTGTTGTAGGACTGCACATCAAATGAAGACTCAGAAAAATGATATAAACAATTCTGAAAGGGCACAACTAAGGTAACTCTTGGCTCTCTAATAGGATTAATAAGATCAATAGGTTCAAATGAGTCGGTATCTTCAACAGGATCGATAGGTTCAATGATAGGACTAGTCCGAGGAAGTGGTCTTCCAAAGTTATGAAATAATGAGTTTTTTTGGAAGAATGAGTTGTCCTGATCTTGAAATGAGAAACCAGGTTGCACTTGAAACAACAGATTAAAACACTTGGAACACTAGAGGTGATTGAGATGGGCTGTCTTTCAAAGTACTCAATGAAGAACTTAAGGATCCCTCACAATGTTTAGATTGCACAATAGGTTCGGGACAACTTATTTCCTGATTATGAGGTTTACCTCTACCTTGACTAGTATTATGAATGGGGTAAGTGTTGCCACTTTGAGTCATGATAGTCATAGATGAAGATGTGACAAGAGAAGACTTGGGATAATGCTAAAACTCTATCTCTAGGAATAATGAAAAGGAGATAAAGGCTAGAACAACCAAGATGTGAGATGAACGTGGTACAAATCATCAAGAGTACGGCTAGAACAACCAAAATAAGACTATCATGATGTGAGGTACAAAAGCACAAAGAGATAAGACAAACAAAGGAGAGAAAAAATGAGTCAAAGCAATAATTGATCAGTTTGCAACTCGAGACACTCAGTTTTAGACAGTGAATGACAAGAAAAAAGGCAAACAGACCTCAGACAAAAATCAAATCAGGTAAAAATTTGACCAGTCAATAGGAATAAGCTTGTTGTTTTTTAAATTTGGGTACAAATTCATGCGAGAAAGTACTAGGCCGTGCGAGAAAATGCCAAACTTCACACGAGAGAATGAAATCTTGTGCAAGGAAATGCTTTGAAAGATGAAATTTCACATTGGAAAGAATCTAAGTTTGATAGTTCAACATAGTTTATGAGGTAAAAAGTCAAGTTATGAGACAGCCTGAACTATTCTCTAACAAAATTTCCAGTTTTCGGACAGTTTGAAGGATAGTTTAATCAACAATCTCAGTTTGAAGGTTTCAAGCATTTGTTTACAAGCATGAAGTTTTGATCAAGCAATGGTGACACAAGAAGTAGTCACAAACAGACCTACCAAGGACAAAGCAACTTGGCAGTATCATGGGAGTCTTTTTTTAATCATGATGGACAAGTTTAAAACTCGATAACAAACACATAGTTATCCCTACAAAAAAATGGTGAGAAGACAAAACCTTTGCCTCACTACTTATGCGCATGTGTTCACCTCACATAGTCATGTCACATCCTAGAGGGTGCCCATGTTTTTGGTGTTTCCAAGGACTCAATAGTATATGTTCAAAGGTTACCCTTGAAGAAGGGGCCAGTGTCATATACCACCTTCAAATGTCCAGGTGCATGCCTATGGTGAGAATCTATAGGAGAGATTCTTCCCCCTCCCTACGCAAAGATTATGTCTCCTTTCAAAGGTGATCTAGGTAGGCAACTAACTAATGAAATTTTTTAGTGGGCTTCCATTCACACTAAACTTTGGTGCCCTAGATACAGGGGTAGGGCCTCATAGCCACACCAACACCCAAAATTCATACACCCCCGCAAGCAAGGCTAAGAGCAGTGCCACTCAGTATAATAGATGAAGCCTTCTCAAGATGATAGTCAAAATAAAGAGAAGGAATCTAACATGGTTTTGGAGTCTTTAGACTCAACAAAACATTCTTTATTATAGTGAGGTGGAATCATTGGTGATAGGTGCATACTCACTTGGGTTGTTCCCAGAGGTTCAACTTCCGGAAGGCCTTCTAAAGGTGACACAACTTGGCTTAGATTTGAGGGTTTGATTTTTTTGTTTCTCTCAAAGAGAGAAGAGCATACTTATCTACCTCTTCACCTTACCCAAACACATCAAGAAAATTCATCACCGAGCTAGCTTCACTCCACCAAATCCACAAGCTTTTTGGTTTCTGGTTCTCTCAAAGAGAGAAGAGCATATTCCCCTGGTAAGTAGAAGTGCTAAAGATTCACTACCTTGCTTTGCTTTCCTAGGTATCCATCATTCTAGAAACATCTGGGTCTCAATTTCATCTGTGGGCATCACTTCCATGTAATGAAGAGCTTATTCCCCTACTTTTCTATTAGGTTCCTTAAGTAATTGTAACAAAGCCCTAGTTATACTATGTGAATGAAAGCAATAAAACAAAAACAACATTTTAAATGATCTTTGACAATCATCCTACAAGCAAACTGTTAGCAATTTTTTATGATCTTCGACAAAGCAACTTGCAGACCACTATTATACTGTGACAAAAATAGAGATATGAAATCAATAGAAAATAGAAAGTGTTAGAAATCTACAATAGAAAGTACATGAAACTAGAAAATTTAACAGTACTAATGACAGAGCTCGTGGGAGGAAGTGGAGTGCTGTGCACGAGAAAGTGAATGGCCTAGCATGAGAAAGTGCTATTTCATGTGAGAGAGTGCTACAGGGAGAAAAAATTCACATGGTATGCTCAGAAATCTCGTGTGAACTTTCATACACAGAGAAGTATGGATGTACAACAGATTGCATAATTCAAAAAAAGGTTTGAGATTGATGAGGCTAGAAATCAATTTTTCTGCCCCACGGTGGGTACTAGAATGTCTATAGCTGAACATGGACCTCTAATCCATCCATATACACAACATAGTCATTGCTTGATCATCAAAATTACGAAGGTGAGTATGGGTTACTTAGTTTGCAATATCTATCGATTCGACCTGTTGCCTCCTAATTAGCTGGGGTGTTTGAATTACTCTCAGAATGAGAGCCAACAACCAAAAGACCAAACTAAGATGGAGGATTTTGAAAGCTTAAAAGATAAGTAATGCAATTAATCTAAGATGAATATGCCATTAATCTAAGAATGAAAATGCATATTTTAAGCTAAGAAAATTAAAGAAATATGATAATCAAGCTAATAGCAATAAGAAAATTACACTAAATGTGAGAATGCAATTAACTAGAAATGAAGATTAATCTAATATGCAATAAAATCTTGAAAATATGAATAATTGAGACTAAAATTTTCTATAGTTTATGTGCTCTAAAATTGCCTTTTTTTTGAATGAAGGAGAAGGTTCATAATATATACAAGCCCAGAGAAGGAATGAAGAGTTTCTTGAAATGAAATAGTTGACTCTTCATTCCCAATTGAGACAAATATTGAGGAATTACTTAATTAAAAGAATGACTTATTGCCACATATGGGTGACCCTTCAAATATTTTGAATTATTAGATCCAAATAAGATAATCCATTCAAATAATCAAGTAATATTAATTCCTTTTTATGTGTATTAGCCAAATGGGGTGGGTTTAATTTAATTTAAAGCACTTAGGACTTTAGAATTAAAACAATTTATCATAGGGATTATTTAGCTAATAAAGTCAAATACTTAAGAATTAATTATAGTGTGAGATTAATGCAATTTAGGGTTTTTGCAATTGACACCAAGTCAAATAAAGTCAAGTAGGACAGAGAAAATTGCCTAGTAAATTATGACTTTAATGATGTAAAATTGAAGATTTGCACCAAAATTGATTGAAATTATAAGGTGCCAATTTTGGGGTATTACACTATGTTGTGGGCATCCCTCACTTGGGTCAAGTGTTGTAACAAATTTCTCGTAAGGGCACTCAAAGAATCGAGAGATGACTACAATGCTTGATGATGGATGGGTGCAGGAACTAAATGAGATAGAAGAGGAACAAGAGGCTCATTGCACACATGATTTCTACTTCTATCACTCAAGTTGGCCCCTGGCCTATCCTGTGGCATGCCCTGACCAACCCCCTAGAATTCTCTCATGCCAAAATAATTTTATTTCCTACCAAATGCAAATTCAGCCCATAATTTTTTCAAAAAATAAAGTGGAACCTCATGATTAGCGTGTGGTGGATGGTCAAATACCATCCACCACCACTCCCAAAAATGCTCTGCTATACCAGGGTGTCTACACCATCTAATGGAAATATGTGGCTTCTTGCCAAGTATCTGCTCACCCATTGTAGGGCTCAAAAAATCGCGTGCCATATCAGTTTTTATAATTTTTAAATTATTAACCTCTTTATAAGCGAGGCCATCAACGTAATCTACTCGTATAATCTCCCTCCATGACTTGAAACTATCAATCTCAGAGTCTAATGTGTGTACGGAATCTACTATGCCTTGCATGCTATCTATAAGGCGTACTAGCTGGGCCGATGGATAGGGATCATTCCTAATAATATTTATATCTCTCATTATTGCCTCTACATTTCTCCTTATATTATCTCTTAACTCTGTAGGTGGAGGTGGAGGTGGAGGTGGTGTTGGTGTTGGATGCTAACCTATAAGCTCATCAATATGAAAATCATTGATATTTTCGATCTACGTACATATAAAAACATGATAATTTATAATTAACATACTCTAATTACATTTTACCTTACAAATAATGACTTAAATAATTAAAACTTAAGAGAGAGAGAGAGAGAGAGAGAGAGAGAGAGAGAGAGATAAATAAAAATTTAATTACATGTCATAATTTGAAAATTAACATATAAGTTATTTACAATTTACATGTTACAAAGACAATCAAGACAAATGATTAAATGTTTTTTTTTAAGAATGTACACCTACTTGGTTGAAAAAAGATTCCAAGGTTTTTGATGTTTTTAAAACTCTATGTTTCGAAAGGTTTTGATTCAAGGAACATGTTTTAACATTTTTTAGAGAGCTTGATAGGAGAGAGATAGAGAGAGAAAAGAGGAGAGAGAGAGAGAGAAATAGTTTTGTTTAAAATTTTTTTTTCTACCTTTGGTTTGTTATTTTATTTACACATGTATAAATTTATGTTTTGGTTTTCTATGTCTAAGGTTTCACAATTTATCTAGGTTAACGTTTCTATTTTACTACGTAGGGTTAAATTAAAAGTTTTAACAGTTTTCTACTTTGGTATGCTAATTCACAAAATAAATTAAAATTAAAAGGAACTACTTGAAACATAAAATAGAATTAAATTTATACAATCATTTTGAAAAGAACATTAAACTAAATTTTTTATTTTTATTTAAAAATAACTTGAAATTACAAATTTTAATGACAAAAATGATAAAAAAAAATAGTACGTACTTGGAACACAAAAAAAATGGTAGAGGGGGTCAGTAGGAGAAGTTGAAATGGGCACTCGAGCTCTGCTAAATGTGATCCCATTCTTGACAATGAAAATGAGAAACAAAACGGTAAAAAATACAAAATAAATAGATTTTCAAAATGGGCACCCATTTTTTACATATCAGGCGTTGTTTTGTAAAAATCTAGCGCCTATTTTTATTTCAAGGGTGCCCGATTTGAAATGGACACCTTATTTTTAAACGGGTGCTTGATTTTTCAATATGGACTGGGCTCCCAAACCTAAATGGGTGCCCGATTTGTAAAAATCAGTTTCCCGTTTCTTATTGCAATTTTTTTCCCAAGTAGATTTCCATGGAATTTGTACCCAACTTCTTGCAGTGACCCACTCACATGAACAACATTATTGGAAATAACACCCCTCCTTTCCTTCATAATACTACACAATTCTCTCCTTGCCCAATACACCTTTCTTGGAAAAACAATCAGGCACATGGTTAGCTTCCAAGTAAGCATGGGAAACAAAGCATTTATCAAATAAGGCTCTAATTTCCTTAGATTTAGTAATCTAGTTTTCAATAGTTCATGAGGGCTTATGGTTTCCTTTAAGATAATTAAGTATATTTTTTGAATCCCCTTCCACTTAGATATTTTTACAATTGAGTTGAGGGGCCAACAAAAGACCATGGTAGGCACCGATGACTTTGGCTATGTAGTTTATTTGGATTCCCACGGGGAGGGCCACTACCATAGTAAAGCTACCGTTATCATCCCTAATCACTCCCACACACCCAGCCAACCTAGGGTTACCCTTAGCCGCCCCATCAAAGTTAATTGTCACCTAGCCTAGAGGCAGAGGAATCCAACCACAACCATCTCTTGAACTCTTTAAAGATTTTAGAGATAAAGAGATGTCCAACTAAATTTTCCAATTAATAGCACCCGATAGTCATAATATTTATTGTTTATCTTACCCTTCTCTTTAATAGGACCAATTTGAGTGTTAATATTCTCACTAATACCTCTGGAGATTTTCTGAAAAACTATTTCTAAAGAGAGAACTTTCTCTAAAAATTCTATTGTTCCGCTCCTTCCATATTCCTCATGCCTTATGTAGAAAAATATAAGACCATAATAACTTCAACACATGGTTGGAAGTCCAAGATTTCCACTGAGAATAAAACTCCTTCATAGACCCAGGAAAAACCCAACTGAGACTCCACAATTGTAAAACCTGATTCCAGATGTCGAGAACAAAAGGACACTAAAGGACAATATGAAGAGAAGATTCTACCTCAACTAAGAAAATGTAGCCCCTATTGGGAAACTAATGCCCCTTAGAAAGGTTATCGATAGTAAGCAGTTTGTTATGAAGTAGGATCTAGGAAAAGATGTTCACTTTAGTACTTAAGACCTATGTGAAGGGCCTCTATACCTCAAATTATCTAAACTAGTCAAACCAAGGTTAACCAACTTAGGTGGGCGATGAACTCTACGTAACTATAGGTAAATATTTTCTCTTCCTATTCGACCTATGGATGACGAGTCAAAAAACTTGATACAATTGCATTAGTCATACGAAGCATGTAATCTTTGAACCACATCATACATGTTCTATATTGAGCATTATTTTCTACCAAAAGAAAAAAAAAGTTTGTTGGTTGTGTCATGTTTCAATATTTAAATTTTAGGCATGACATATATGTATATATATATATATATAAATATATATATATATATATATATAGAAGGAAGAGGACTAAATGAAAAATATAGAAGGATTATATATATATATATATATATATATATATATATATATATATATATATATATATATATATGTATGTATATATATATGTATGTATATATATACATATATGTATATATATATCTATATGTATATATATATATGTATATGTATATATATATATATATGTATATGTATATGTGTGTATATATATATATATATATGTATGTATATCTATATATATATGTATATGTATATATATATATGTATATGTATACACACACACACACACACACACACACACACACACACACATATATATATATACATACATACATACATACATACATACATACATATATATATATAGATATATATATATATATAGATATATATATATATATAGATATATATACATATATATATATATATATACATACATATATATATATATATACATACATACATACACATACATACATACATACATACATACATACATACATACATACATACATACATACATACATATATATATATATATATATATATATATATATATATATATATATATATATATATATATATTGTATCATCTTAAAATGGAAGCACTTCCATGTTAAGAGTGTTTAGCCCTCCAAGTAAGTGGTTTGGGGTCATGTCGAATGCCTTAAAATTGATCTTTTCTTGGATCTGGCTTTCTCCCTACTTTCCACTTCTTTTCTGCACTTGATTCCTTCATTCTAGGTGAAATTAGGGTTAGGATCCAAAGGATTCTCTTTAATTTCCCTCTTCTATGGCTCTATTTTCTAGGTAGGACTTACAAATAGGTCCTGTTGGACTTCATCATGTTCATCATAGGATTTTGTGCCCCTCCCTGGCACTCTACCCTGTTCTGGCATCATTTCTAGGTCTCCAGGCACCCCGAGGACCTCCTGTTTCTCACTTTGACCGAGACCCTGAAATCTATTCCCTTAAGGTGAAAGTCAACCTAAATCCTGACTAGGTCAAGATTGAGTTTGTCCTTGACCCTGGGTTCAAATTTCAAGGTCCCAAGATTTCCAGTTGTCGGGTTTCAAAAATAATTGTTTTCCCACTTTCGGGTCCTCTGTTTTGATCTCCAAAATGGTAAACCCTTAAATTATATTTAATTTAGGTCCATTCCTAAAGGGTTGAGGCCTAATTGGAATTTAATTCCCCAAGGTGGCCCCTCTAGAGGATTGTGCCCTAGATCACTATAAAAGGAGGCCTTCCTCTCTCATTTTCTCAATCAAAAGTTTTCATGCTCAAGCACGGTGATCAAGAAAGCATCCATTCAAGCATTCAAGTCTTCATCTCCATCCAAGTTCTCCATTGAAGATCAAGGATTCAAGCATTCAAGCCATTGAAGGGATTTGGTTCGAGCATTCAAGATTCATCATTCAAACCCTAGATCTAGCCATCATGATGGTGTGATCTTCCTTCAAGATACTTTGTTCATCTTCAAGATCCATTTCATTCTTCCCTCAAGGTGGATTCCGAGCATACAATCATGGAGGTTTGATTTACATTTATTGATGTTATGTTCAAGCTTTCATATCAACATACTTGATTACATTTCAAATATAATTTCATATCTATTGAATGTCATAGCTTCATTGTTAGATCTACTTCTACTACTTGCTAGCATTCTTATTTCAATTTCAATATTAAGGTTGATTCCAAACTGGGGTTTGACCAAGGCAAAACCCCCCCCCCCAAAAAAACAAAACAAAAAAAAACAAAACATTTTTCTTGTAGGTACACGTGGAATTTTGGATCTGAGAGTAGATTTGGATACCCTTTTCGATGAACTTCTGGCATCTGCAAACAAAGTCAGAATCGACGTTCAAATAAAAAATGTAGCCTTTGACCTTTTATGAGGGTCAAAGATGACCTCCCTCAAAATTGAAAAATATTTCTAGGTTTTGTAGATCTCGCAGTTTCGGTTCAAGATCATGAGAATCAACAGTTTTTGAGATTGTTTGATAGGGTTTTCAGCAGGTTCTTTTTTGGAGGTAAGTACCTTTATGTCTTCATTTCAACATTAGTCATTTACATTTACTTTCCATATGAATACAATTCAAATTTAAGTGTAAAATATTGGTTTTGGGGTCTCTTTTTTGTGCAAACCATTGTTTTAGGACCCCATCCATATTTTATCCTTTACATTTTGGTGAACCCGACATACTTACCCCTTTTCTTTTATGGATTTAGATGCCTTATTGTGTTAGATCTCCCTTTCTATTATCTTGTGTGTTCACCTTCACTTTTACATTTTGGTGAACCCACGATAGACAACTCTTTCTTTTTGGTGTTAGATCATTTGTTTTCTTGCCTTAAGATTAGATTTTTTTTTATGCTCTTGCATTTATATTTCAAAATCCAAAAAATTTGCAAAATTTCTTCAAAAATACAAAAACATTTACATTTTCATTATTTTAGTATTCAACATGTATGATTCATGTTTTGAGTACTTTGATGAGGCTTTTGTTGTTCAAGATGATAAATACCTTAGTGAGGTACATGGAAGTGAGGATGGAAATTGTTTGAATGAGATCTTCATTGATCCTATTCCTATTTCACCCTCCTCCACAACCTCTTCAATTGACCTTTACAAAGATGAATTAGGGATTGATGTTAATTCTTCTCCTAATCTATGTCTTTTCTATGAGCCTAATTTACAATACAATTTACCTTCTTTCCCCTTTAGGGATCAAGCTTTAATGAGTTTCGACACTCCTACAATGTGCTTTATGGATAGGGATGATAGTCCTCCTATTTGGGATGAACCTTTGGATTTGGATGTTGATTACTCTCTTCCTCATGAAACCATTATGGATAATCCTCCTATTTGGGATGAACCTTTGGATTTGGATGTTGATTATTCTCTTCCTCATGAAACCATTATGGATAATCCTCCTATTTGGGATGAACCTTTGGATTTGGATGTTGATTACTCTCTTCCTCATGAAGCCATTGTGGGTAATTCTACTTTTTGGGATGAACCCTTGGATAAATACATTGATTTATTCCCTCCTTTTGAAGAATTTTTGATACAAAAGGATGACATATTCTTCAGAACACACTCCCCTTATGCGAAAGAAGATGACATTATAGATGCTTTACCTCCATTTGGGATTCTTTCTAGTGATGAGGCATTAGCAGAGAAAGATATAAATTCCCTTAATGCTCTTCCTCTTAGTGGTGATCTTAGTGGTAATCAAGATCCTACCTCACAACCTTCTTACCATAATATTACTCATATCTATTCAAATCCTTTTCCAACTGTGGTTCCAAGTGTTCCTCTGGTTGTGTCTTCCATTCATATCAATTCCTACACTTTTACCAGTGTTTCTAATCTTCCTAATCCTAGACCTATCTTTCCTAATCCAATTCCTAATTCTCCATCTTCTATTCCTAGTTGTTCCCATGCTTATGTTGAGGTTCAAACTATGGTTCATGATGTAGATGTGCAAAGATTCTTCCAAGTACCTTCTCCATATTATCCGATCCATAAAGATAAGAGAAATGAAACTTCTCCTTTGAAATTTATTCATAATTTTACCCCTCACTCTCTTTTCTCCTCTAGACTAGGGGGCAAGAGGTATATTTCTTCATGTCTTTTAGAATCCATTATATTCCTACTTTGAGATTAATTGGTTATTCTTTCATTTATCTTGATGGTGTTTATTATGATAGCTTTTCATCCATTGCTCTCTTCTATTATTCAAGAAATCTTTTCTAGGACACGTGTTTTGAAAAGATATCCCTTTCCTTTCATCCCTGGGGGGCAAGGTTCTTCCTTTTCTCTCTTTGTCTAGGGAATTGATTTCCTTAGCTTAGTTGTATTTGTTTATATTACAATATTATTTCATCATATTGACAGATATTTTGACTATGGATAACCTTCTTATATGATAAGTTGTTGTCCTAAGTTGTCACTTCTTCTCTATGTTGCAAATTATGTTCTTTATAAACTCTCACCCTTGCTTGGTGTTGGAGTTGTTTCCCTCATTTCAAAGATTCCTCTTCCTCTTGTTTGCAAGGGGCTTGATGATTGTATCTTTGTTCCCGTTGTTGAAAGTTGATATTTTATCTAAAGCACTCCTCTTTGGTGGGGGTCTTGTTGATAAGATAACTTTCATTTGAGGATCCTTTTCCATTAGTGACATATCCTTTTCATGATTATCTATACTCTTGGATGTAGGGGTCAATATCCCTCGCTAAGAATATGGTCTAAATTGTTGCTAAACAAGATATCCCCTTTCATTGTGAAGTAGGTATCCTCTTCCATCTTTGTTCCTACACTTGGGGGGCAAGGATGCCATCTCCTTCTTTTCTGTCTTTTTGGGATTCACCTCTTTCCTTGGTTAAGCAGTATCTATCTATTATGTGATATCCAATCATACATGAAAATTTTGGTTTGCATTGAGGATCTATGTCCTTGATAACAACCTCTTTCATTGTTTGACATTAGGTTTGCATGGTTGATATAGCTCTCCCCTTGGAAACTGAATAGTGTGCTATCCCTCATAAGGGTTACTTTATTTTCACTTCTTGCATGATATCTCTTTGCATTCATCCCTTCCATGGCATCATAGGAGCTATGACCATCTTGGCTTGGATTGGATCTTGTCTATGGATATTGTCTTGATGTTGAAGAAGGCTTTATCCTTGTTCTTTTCTTTCCTTAACATGTCAAAATAGTATGTTTTTTCCATATTAAGGAGGGGGGCATATATAGGGCCTCCCTTGTACTACAGTTTTTTATTTTTACATGCTAAATCTTGGAAGGTAATGCACATAGGTTGCTAAATTCTGAAAAGACACACATTTATATGTTAAATCTTTTGATGGTAACACACATAAGTTACTAAATCCTGAGGAGACATGCATTTTTCAAAATTTTCAATATGCTAAATCTTGGAAGGAAACGCACATAAGTTGCTAAATCTTGAAAAGACACGCATTCATATGCTAAATCTTCCAAAGGTAATGCACATAAGTTGCTAAATCCTGAGGAGACATGCATTTCATATTCATAGTGATACAAGAAGGTGGATTTATGGATATTACAGAAGTTGTTAGAAGACACATTACAATTGCAAGCACAGTTTATGGGTGAACCTGTTGGGCTCTCCCTCTAGGGTGATTCATGGTGAGGTGGGCATCTTACTAGGTGAGGTAATCACTCTTTTCCCTTTCTCTCTTTTCACTTTCATGCTAGTAGGATAGGATCATGAAGCTATGTAATTTATAGTGTTGCTCTTGTCTTTCTTATGTAATCATTTATGCTTTTATGATATCTTTCCAAATATGATATTAGTATGAGAAGTATTTATTAGCAAGGTTTCTTATGCTAATTGATTTGGGTTGTTTCTACTAATCCTTGTTCTTTAGACACCCTCATGCATGTATGTTGAGTTAGAATCCTTAGTCTGTGGGCTTGTGTCCTTAACTAAGTGTTATTTTATATCATTGTGAATCCACTTAGATCTCCTCTTTCTTCTCCTTTACCAAGAGTTTTCATCGAGTCCGTACTCTTGCTAAAGTGGGGGCTTAATGTATCATATTAAAATGGAAGCACTTCCATGTTAAGAGCATTGAGCCCTTCAAGTAAGTGGTTTGGGATCATGTCGAATGCCTTGAAATTGATCTTTTCTTGGATCTGGCTTTCTCCTCGCTTTCCACTTCTTTTATGCACTTGATTCCTTGATTCCTTAATTTCCCTCTTCTATGGCTCTATTTTCTAGGTAGGACTTACAAATAGGTCCTCCTAGACTTCATCATGTTCATCATAGGATTTTGTGCCTCTCCCTAGCACTTTACCCTATTCTGGCATCATTTATAGGTCTCGAGGCACCCTTGGGACCTCTTGTTTCTCACTTTGAATGAGACCCTGAAATCTATGCCCTTAAGTTTAAAGTCTACCTAAAGGGTTCAAAGTCAACCTTGATCCTAACTAGGTCAGGATTGAGCTCATCCTTGACCCTGGGTTCAAATTTCAAGGTCCCGGGATCTTCAGTTGTCAGGTTTCAGAAATAATTGTTTTCCCACTTCTGGGTCCGCTATTTTGATCTCCGAAATGGTAAACCCTTAAATTATATTTAATTTAGGTCCATTCCTAAATGGTTGAGGCCTAATTGGAATTTAATTCTCCAAGGTGGCCCTTCTAGAGGATTGTGCCCTAGATCACTATAAAAGGAGGCCTTCCTCTCTCATTTTCTCAATCAAAAGTTTTCATGCTCAAGCACTCTCAAGCAAGGTGATCAAGAAAGCATCCATTCAAGAAAGAATCCATTCAAGCATTCAAGTATTCTTCTCCATCCAAATTCTCCATTGAAGATCAAGGATTCAAGAATTCAAGCCATTGAAAGGATTTGGTTCAAGCATTCAAGGTTCATAATTCAAACCCTACATCTATCCATCATGATGGTGTGATCTTCCTTAAAGATCCTTTGTATATCTTCAAGATCCATTTCATTCTTCCCTCAAGGTGGATTTCAAGCATACAATCATGGAGGTTTGATTTACATTTATTGATGTTATGTTTGAGATTTCATATCAACATACTTGATTACATTTCAAATACAATTGCATATCTATTGAATGTCATAGGTTCATTGTTAGATCTACTTCTACTACTTGCTAGCATTCTTATTTCAATTTCAATATTAAGGTTGATTCTAAATCGGGGTTTGACCAAGGCAAACCCCCCCAATCAAACAACAAAACCATTTTTCTTGTAGGTACAAGTGTGGAATTTTGGATCTGAAAGTAGATTTGGATACCCTTTTCACTGAACTTCTAGGATCTGTGAACAAAGTCAAAATTGACCTTTAAATAAAGAATGTAGCCTTTGAACTTTTATGAGGGTCAAAGACAACTTCCCTCAAAATTGGAAAATATTTATGGGTTTTGTAGATCTCATAGTTTCAGTTCAAGGACACAAGAATCAATAGTTTCTGAAACTTTTTGCCATGGTTTTCAGCAGGTTCTTTTTTGGAGGTAAGTACCTTTATCTCTTCATTTCAACATTAGTCATTTAAATTTACTTTCCATATGAATACAATTCAAATGTAAGTGTAAAATATTGGTTTTGGGGTCTCTTTTATGTGAAAATTATTGTTCTAGGACCCCATCCATATTTTATCCTTTACATACATACATACATACATACATACATACATACATATATATGTGTGTGTGTGTGTGTGTGTCTATATATAGATACATACATACATACATACATACATAGATATATATGTATGTATGTATGTGTGTGTGTGTGTGTGTGTGTGTGTGTGTGTGTGTGTGTGTGTGTGTGTGTGTGTGTGTGTGTGTGTGTGTGTGTGTGTATATATATATATATAGACACACACACATACACACGAAAGGAATAATTAAAAATAATGAAACACTAAGGAAGAGGACTAAATGAAAAATATAGAAGAATAATTAAATAATGATTACCAAGGTTTTTTATTAAAATTTATGAGGAAACTCTATGCCTAGAGAAAAAATAGATCAACTAGACATCCAATTACCACATCCCTTAACCTGAATCACTGACAATGGTCAAGGTTCTAGCTTGGATGACATTCCTAAATTAAATATTGTTTTCTCATGTGCTCCTATGCTAATGATAATCTTTGCCTTCTCAAAGGATGGTTCTCCTCCTACATCCACTAACATGGAAGGATTATATATCCACATCATTGTAATAATACAATGTTGTAAAGAATCAATATAAATATGCATCAATGTTCGAAAGACTTTCTATTGAAAATTCATTTCCCATTATTCCACATAATAAATATATAATTCCTCCTTCTAGTATCATTTTTATTAACAAAACAAGATATACATATTTATTCCTATTAACAAATCTACTAAACTAAAATTAATTAAAAACCAATAAACTGTTATTGTCACATTTCACAAGAAATAGTTATTAAAATTATAAGATAAAATAGTCACAAGGAAGGTACATAACAACAAATAATATGACAGTGACATGCACAATAATGAACATCATAAAATTGAGAAGCTACATGTAAATGTATAGTTCATGAAAATCACAAAGTCAAATAAATGTAGATTAGAACTAGAATAGAATAGAAGATAACCTAAACCTTAATGAATTTTTGTTTTCTCTCTTCTTCTAAGAATACCCTCTTCTAGTTTTATTTGTAATATAAATACATAAATTAAATTTTTATCATGTGTTTAAGTAAAATAAAATTTTGGATAAGTAAAGGGTAAATAAACATTTATCATTTTATTTAAATTTTTTTATATTTTTCACATATCAAATATCCTACATATGCATTTAAATTTTATTTTTTTGGCAAAAATGGCTAAGCCATTATATTTTTATTAAAATATATTATTTTTAAAATACATTGCTTCAGGGAGCTCTAGAGGGAAAGAAATAGGGAAGAAAACCCTCTTTCTCAGCCCAAAAAGAAACAATATAGCTACATCTGATCATTTGTTGTTCTACTTTGGCATCTTTGTACATGTGTTCAAAGGCAAGAGCTGTCAATACCACTGATCATCCCATCATAATAATAAGTAACATATGCATTTTCATAGGTTCATTCCTAAATATTCTTTCTAATATTAAAAATCCTCTTTTGTGGGTTTTATTATTCCTTACAATTTTTTATTTTTTATTTACTATAAAATGGGAAAAGGGAAGTAATGATAAATAGGTAAATCACCTCTGATTTTCATAATTACACATTTGGTTTAGGAAGATGCCCCCAATAGGCTCTAGAGGAGACTCAAGTGTTAAATTGAGACAATGTTCCTTCTCTAAAATATGTAATTGATGATAATAATATATAATGTAGATGATAATTCAAACAAGTCACTAAAAAATTAAATTTAATGGATTGATACAAACTAACAATGAGTAGACTAGTACATAAATGAAAACCCGAGAAAAGATCTGACTCGTGGGTAAATTTTTTGTTGAAAATCTAGGGGGAAATGCGGGAAATAACTTTGTACCTAGGGAAAGAATGCCAATGGCATTTTGTACCTATAAGTAATTTTGGGTAGAGTTTTCTAGAATTCTTTGACTATATCCAATCTTTCTGATTCCTATTCGACAGCTCCGTAATCTATACTTGCACACATAATCTATACTTGCACACATAATTTAAATGGAGCTAGATAGTTAATGAGTACTGAGCATACTTATCACTGAGAATTCATATAAACTAAGAACTAGTAAATTAATGAATGAAGAATGCAATGAACAAAGAGTAAACCAAGAAATGACATAGTAATTTAAAATGACAAAAACATCAATGCAAACGGTTCACACCAATCAGGAAATTTTTTTACCAAGATTGAGATAGAATTAAATATAGATGTAATCATTAAATTACTGATGATTCCTATGTAATGTTAGATCTTGGTTATTTTGTTACGTCATTGATCTTAGGTTTTCTAAGATATTGTAAACCCTAATTAGGTCAAGTCAGTTTGATATAAAATTTGTAAAGATGTCATTATGAACATATATCATGAAGGATTAGCCACACTAGGGACATCGAGAGATCAAACAAAGGGTTTTTTTGACAAAAGGTTTGAACATGAGACATTCTATTTTTTAGAACATACACAAGGCTACTGAGTAGAACATAAGGACACATACATCATTATGAGGTGAAATCTTTTATGGTATATTACAAATCTGAATCAGGAAAGATTAAGTTTCTATTTACAGACACATTTTACTATTACCATTCAACTATTTTAGCAGATCTAAAATCTCCTAATGGAGTAGAATTAATAGTTCTAGTTTAAATCTCTTAACCGAGTATAGACATGTGTTGTGTTGTTAAAATCCTCAAACTAGGTAGATCTAGTTGATCTAATTATTACTCCTAACAAGGTAAGATCATTAGAAGTGATCACAATTTGTAGCCTTAACTGACATACTTTATTACTATAGTAGTGATGATTTGTGGGTGTCATCCCCACCGCAATTTGTAGCCTTAACCGACATACTTTATTACTATAGTAGTGAAGATTTGTGGGTGTCATCCCCACCATAATTTTTACCTTCTTTATAAGGGTTTTTGCAATACCCAAATATTTTGTGTTATGTATATCAATTTTCATTTATGACTTATTGATTAGATTACATACAAATTATATTTTTAGTTATATTTGAATGTATGTTTCATTCAATGGATTTGGTTGGTTAAATGCTATCTACACCTACAAAGTTTTATTATTAAAATTTTTTGAAGGTACTAATTCACCCCTCCCCTCTCAGTACTTATCTTTCCATAATCCCAACAATTGGTATCAGGGCTAGATCTCTTGTTAAGGAAGTTTAATCACTAAAGAGGAAAGATATAAGGATGGAAAGATATAGGCTGGATAAGACTATTGAGAATCAAAGACTACAGATGTAAATTTTTATTGAGAAATTCAAAGAAGCCAAAGAAGAACTGAATAAGTTACTGATTAAGAGGGAGGATATGGAAATTTAATATAGTGAGACTGATTATCATGAAGAAGAGATAGATGATCCATTTGAGGTATCTAGATCTGGATCTAGTTGCATATCTGATGCATCTGAAGGAACGATATCAGATCTATCTAAAAAGAATCTACATCTTATTGAACAAGTCAAAGCTATGCAGATTGGTCAAGAGACACAAATGGTTAGAATGATTGATGTGATGAACAATGCAAGGCAAGCAAAACAAGAAAGAAACTTGGCTATTGAAGATAGGAGGCAAATGACTGAAAAGCTACAAGAGCAGGAATCTAAAATACTAAGACTCACTGAGCATCACTTTGAAATCTATAATCAGATGGTTTTCATAGGTCAGGAAGTCAACCAAGTTAACATTGTGGTGTGGAAGTACCTCTGACATCCAACCATCTTGCATGATAATGACATTAAGTCATTTAAATTTTGTATTAAATCTTAACCGAAATGGGTTTGTATGGTTATTTGTAACCAAAAGCCAAGTGGCATATGTTGAGTCATCAAGTAGATGGTCTTTGTAATTATCATGACTAAATTATCTATTATTAGATAGCCTCATGTAATCGTGGGTAGATGGATGGTTTTCCTAACTACCCCAAGAATCTCAATAAGGAGATATATAGAGAGCAAAAATAGGGAATATGAGAGAGAGTTGATAGAGTGAAAAGAAAAAGAGTTACGAGAGAGAGAGAGAGAGAGAGAGAGAGAGAGAGAGAGAGAGAGAGAGAGAGAGAGAGAGAGAGAGAGAGAGAGAGAGAGAGAGAGAGAGAGAGAGAGAGAGAGAGAGAGAGAGAGAGAGGATTGGGAAAAGAGTCAACTCTCTGGCCTTAGGCCAGAGAGCCAAGTTTGTTAATGTATGCAATTTATAGTTAATGTATTTTAGCTTCTAAAAGATCAGTGTTGGTGAAGCTTTTCATTCTCTCTTTTTCTTGTCTATATTTTATGCAAGTTGGTTTTGGTTTAATAGTGCTTAGAATTGAGTTTCTTAGTAGTCCCGAGTGGACAATGAGAGGGGTATTTCATTTGGCAAAGAATTAGTTTAGAACCTGTTATATTCTTGCATACTTTGGAACACACGAGCATAAAGCTTTGAGAGATATTCTAGTTTATGTGATGCATATCGGTTCAATATGACTAGTATCAGGTTTTGTTCATCATTGAACACTGGCATTAAAGATTCTAGTTTGGTTTATGTGTCGTGCTCCTTTGAGTCATTATTAAAGATGAGAAATGATTCAATCTTGTTTATTTGCAGGTTTCATGTTAGTCCCGTCATGGTTAGTAGTGATTGGTTTAGTTTTGCTGGGTATGTGTGGTGTGTTTTGTTTAAGATTTGGGTTACAGAACAGTCCCAATATGGATGAGCATGGTCTACAATGGGTTTCAAAGAAACCATTAAGAAAATATTCTAACAGTTATGAGCCATGCAAAGATAGCGGGGAAGATAATAAAGATTAGTTGTGTCCACGTAGAAACCATGGAATGGTGTTTTAAATGCATGGATAGTCAGTGAGGGAGAGACCAAGTAATACTTACAAGGTTGTTTATGAAGGCAGCCCAAGAAATATGTAGAACTGTGCATATTTGGTACAACAGAATGATATCAAATATCATTCCTGCAGAGAATGTGAAACCATCGAAGAGCATTATATGGTGGCCTTGGTCTGTGAAAAATAAAGAAGGTGGTGCATGTATCACACATATGTGCATGTCCAAATTGAGACCTACCATATGGTAAATGCCAGTGTGACAACAATCTAGTTGAAGGAGTGGCCAAGTCCCTCGTATTTGAAGAAGACCAATGATATAATGGTAGTATGATAGCTCGTAGAGTATCAAAGTTGGTGAATTGATCTAAAGAAGTGTTCAAGTTCATACTTGATAGGCTGTATGGTGGAGTCGACCCTGACTCCATAGAAGACCTGTAAAGCATGAAGTGTTAGTGAATATACATGACCATGAGTCTAAGTTGAGGGTCTCAGATGCAAATATAAGGGAGAATTGCTGAGACAGAGTTATCTTGGATGTTGTTTGAGAAGACATATTGATAAGTTTGCAGATTTGCGTGAATTGACAATTTTCTCCGCATCACATTGAGCTTACAAGGAAACTAAAGACATCGATGAATTAAGAGAGGAAAATGAAATATTGAAGAATGAAGTAAAAATGCAACTACAACATAATGAGATGATCAAGAAATCTGAAGACAGTACTAAAAGAATGGATGAATTTCGGATTAGTCAAAAAAGACTTGATAACACAACTGGTTTAGGCTACACCAAGTAGGGAGGATCATCAAGACAAGATGAAAAAAATAATTCCTACACTAATCCAAGGCCAAAGAAGCTATCATGTTATCATTATGGAAAACCAAGACACACATCAAATGTTTATAGAAGTGAAGAAAAATGTATTCCTAAATTTAATGGTCATTTCTACAACTGTAATAAGTATGGACATCAGGAATAGGAGTGCAGATAAAATTTGAATATGACACCTTAGAAACCTTACATGGAGAAACATTGTCACACTTGCAACATGCATGGACACATGTCACAAGAATGTATGAAAAAAATGAAGCAAGTTTCAATACTGAAGGAACATAACAAATCGTATCAGCTGAGAAGGAAAGGTAATGCATATAATTGGGATTATAATACTTGGGTTAATTGCACATGTGGTAGGTATGGACATGTAGCAGAAAATTGCATGAGAAAAAGCTAGAGAGGAAGATCTTGTAATTGGACAAGTACTGGTATGGCATGTTTGCACTATCACAAGGTCAGTCACTTAAGAAAAGATTTTTGAGACCGAGCACCATAGATACAAACATATAAAAATGGCAATACAATTGAAGAAATCATGAGAATAAGAAATCAAATGTGGAGAAAAGTATCAAATAACAATATTGAATCAAGCCAATCAGTGACATCTCATCCATTGGATTAGGTGATATCACCACCTCCACCTAAATCAATGAAGGTATGTATGGAACTGAATTGAATCAAATTGGTTATATTTTACAAAGAGTTCCTTATATCTAGTGAATGCACACCAAATCAACATGAAATGAGATGCACTATGTGATTACATGTTTGGAACTTAAACTGTGTACAGTCGGTAAAATCATGACTGAGTAATTATTTGGTAGTTAGTAAATATTGGCAAGGTTAACCGAGTTATGGTATCAACTGAGTAATATCTAAGTGTTAACAAAGCTAAGGTATTTTAAAGTGTAAACCGAGTGCAACTATGTCTACCGAGCTATGGTAGGTAAAGCATTAAATGCAAAAGTTTGAGTGGGAAATGAAATTATTGGTATAAATACATGATGGAATTAGTCATTTTTTCATACAACAATAACATGAAAACTAGAGAGACTTGAGCAGATTTGAGCGAAGAAATTCTAGAGCTTTGAGAAAAGATTGAAAGAGTTCCCGAGCAGTTTTATCATGATTTAAATTAAGTTTATTTGTCACCAAGTTATTTTACTATAATATTTGAGAAGCCCAAAATTTTAGAAATGATGGCATCTTCATTGAAGGTCATGAACTACAAGTTCGGAAGTGTTAAGGTCACCTTGATAAAGTCTGCAACCTGTGATGAACCGAAATATAAACTACACCTCGATATTGCATCACAGATTGACCAAACCAGATCATTTTCAAGTATTTTGCCTAGGGTTTTTCTAGTTCAAGACATTCATGCTTATATCCACTATAGGATCGCTAAAATCAAAGATTTCGAGCTCCAATACACCTACTAGGAGTTGAGTGTGGATGGAAAGCTCAAGGATGAGCGTAAACACATGGAGGTGAAGGGTTTAATGAATGCCCTGTATTTTCTGAGAGAGTTCAAGACTGAGTGGATTAGAGTTTTTTAGAGTCAAGTGCATGAAGGGAAGCTATGGATAAATGAACTAGTAAAAATGACAAAGGAAATTATTCATGCAATCATCGGTTACCTCGTTACTGATAAAGTTAAAGCCACAAGGAATGCACCAAGGATCAAAATCAAGAAGCTTACTAGAGTAGAATGGGATGGTAGAGGTATGAGAGTCAACATAATTGTTGATCTAGAGATAAGGTTCAGAGCCTATGTACTCAGTTACAAAATCTTTCAATCAAGTAGGCCAAATAGTGTACCTTGTAGAGCTATGGGCATCACCTACAAAATTGTGAAGAAAGGTTTCCAATTTGACCTTGTTGAGCTTCTATTGAAACAATTAGATGAAAATATGAGAACCATTAGGATAGAAAGGAAAAACACTTGTAAGTTTGGTTCCCTACTAATTTGTATATTTTTATACATACAAAACTTCTTTCCTTCAGTCGGTAATGTTGACTGGGATGTCGACTGGCCAACTATTATGCAAATTAGTGAATTTATTCAAAGTATGGGTTAGAATTTTGTGAGTGTTATGGAGGTTTATTTTGAATAATTTAAGGAAAGAATGCATCAAAAGAGAAGGATACTAGGTCAGCTGGTAGAAAAACATAAGGATTATATCTGCTTCCTAGTGGACACTGACTCCACATTGATCAAGGTAGTTGAACCAAGGATGGTTTGGTTATCCCCTATGGGCTATGAATTAGATATTGATTGAGCTTCCAAGTGAATGCAAGCATTAATGGCTAAGCCCAAAGATCCAAAGATAACTAGGTTCGGTACCTATGAAGAGGCCAAACTAAGAATAAAGATGGATCTAGTTGGAGTAAAAGTAAGTAGAAAATCCAAAAAGATGATGGATACTTTGGTAAAATGTTTTGGAGATGAAGCAAAAGAAGAAGAGACATTAGAAGCTAATCTGATTGAATAAGAAATCAAGGAACAATTACTTATAGGCAATAGTGTACATTATGAGGAGGAGATCAAGTCAAATAAAGATATCCAAGTTGACTGGTGAAGGCCACAAGGAAGAGAAAAAAAGAAGCACCTATAAGAGCAAGAAAAAGATCCTCAAAAGCTTCTTCTCCACCCCTGAAGAAAGGAATTGTAAAAATCTCAAGGCCAAATTCTACCAAAACCTATTAGAAGAAAAAGAGAGGTGCTCAAGTCACCTCTGAGAAACCTAAAAAGAGGAGAAGATTAATTAGACCTAAAGATGATGTTGATGAAGAAGAGGATCAAGGTAAATTTAAAGTAGCTATAAATAAAATTCAATTAGTAGATGAGTTAGCAAATAGAATAAAGGAAACAAGGAGTCTAACTCACCCCAAGTTAAGTTGGTATGTATATATGACTATTGAGGATCAAGAAAAAGTTGAAGAAGCTATCATACAAATGATGATAAAGTTTAAAAGGGTACCAATTGAATTTTCAAGATATGTACCTAAAGAATTGGATGAGAAAGTGTTAGCTAGGTGGACATATGCCCTAGACACTAAGAAGAAAATGAGGGAACACTCATTGATTTTGGCTATGCCTACTCTATTGATTCTTGAGATAGAAGAATTGATGAAATAATAATGAAAATGGTTTCTAATGAAGGTTAGATCCCTTGACATATTGGAAGAAACCTTGAAGAAGTTGATGAAAACAACAGCTTCTATAGACTATAATGTTGAAAGAAAGAGTAGAAGTTGATCAACTTGCATTGGCTATCATTCCTATGTCAGGAATGAATGCTGGATGTTGGTAGTCATTCTGTAGTAGTTTTTGTTGCATTCATGACTCTGAGTGTCATTGATGTCAACACAGTGATCTTCTGGAGACTAGCAGAGAAGTAGATAGTGTTTTGATTAGCGCACGTGGGATATTGTAGTTGGAGCTATGTGATGTTGATGTTATACTCTTTGATATGTTATTTTTCTATGGTTAAGAGAGCAAATAGTAATTCATTGATTCATGAAAGTTATGAGTATTTTAGTAGAAGCAGTATTCAAGCAGTGTTCCTGAGTAGCGGTTTGTGGAAATCGAATGATATCTCCTAATTGGGAAGGAATCTGGTTTTGCATAGTTAAAGGGAAGTTTGAGACACATTGATGGTGATGTGGTTCATAGTACAAACTTTGAGGTTTCATGAGTGAAGAGTTATTGCATTTGGAAGCTGACAGCTTTGTGTAATTTTTGATGTAACGTAGGAAACTTTTATTTTGTAATTGTATGCCGACTCATTTGTAATTATTTGAGTGTGGTATAAAGGAAGGAATTTTTTTTCCTTATTTTATGTAGTTGTAATATGAAAGAAGTGGTGAGCATGGTTTTGGTTGCATGTGAATGTAAGTATGAAGTGAAGAAAAGAGTCTAAGAGGTTGTGAAAGTGATATTGTGAAGGAAGACATGCGAAGTACAGAGATCTGGAATTGAGATCTGATGTAGCAGTGAGTGTAGTTTGGCATAGTAAGGAGGTAACATATTTCATATTATTCTGCTAAATAATATTAAGGTTATTTGGATACACTAATACATTTGGGGTGAAATTGCGATGACAATTTGCGACGGCAGGCAAATGTCATGCGGTTTTGGCCTTTTTTTTTCAAATATAGCCCGACACCATCACAATTTGTGACGACAATACATTTGGCACTGTCGTAATTGTGACGTTGTCGGGATATAAGCGCAAAATTTAAAAAGGAACGTTGTCATTTGTGTTTTCAACAGCGCCGTAACCCTCCGTGAAATCACATCAGGATATAAGGGAAAAAAAAATAAGAACGTTGTCATTTGTGTTTTCAACAGCGTCGTAACCCTCCGTGAAATCACATCGGGATATAAGGGCAAAAAAAACAAGAACGTTCTCATTTGTGTTTTCAACAGCGCCGTAACCCTCCGCGAAATCATAGCTACAATTTCTGAGTACGTTGGGTTTATTTTTCTTTTGTCATTATTATGTAATCTGGTATTCAGCTGTTAGAGAGCTAAAATACCCAGAAATGAGGACATATCTATGTTGAATTTATTGTTAGCGGCTTTGGTTATTTAGAAGTTTAATTTTATTTGTTCATCTTTCAAGCACAAATGTTTTGTGGACCGTAACGTCTTCATTGTTTCGGGTATGCAGTGAAACAGCCCTAACTTGCAATTGCGATGTTGTCGGGATATAAGGGAAAAAAAAAAAGGAACGTTGTCATTTGTGTTTTCAACAGCACCGTAACCCTCCGCGAAATCACATCGGGATATAAGGGCAAAAAAAACAAGAACGTTGTCATTTGTGTTTTCAACAACGCCGAGAGAGATTCCCTCCGTGAAATCACAGCTACAATTTCTGAGTACGTTGGGTTTATTTTTCTTTTGTCATTATTATGTAATCTGGTATTCAGCTGTTAGAGAGCTAAAATACCCAAAAATGAGGACATATCTGTGTTGAATTTATTGTTAGCGGCTTTGGTTATTTAGAAGTTTAATTTTATTTGTTCATCTTTCAAGCACAAACATTTTGTGGACTGTAATGTCTTCATTGTTTCGGGTATGCAATGAAACAGCCCTAACTTGCGACTACCTTCACGATACTTGTGTATATTATCATGTTGTCTTTACAGTGACTGTCCTCATTCAAGTGGCAATTACACAAGGGACAGTCACTGTGAGATGTCCTCATTTGTGACAAGGATAGTCACACTTAGGACATCTCATAGTGATATTCCCTTGTGTAATTTCCACTTGAATGTATTGCTATTGAACCACATTAATGCTTTTCTTCTTCAACAAATGAGGACAGTCACTATAAAGACAACATGATAATGTACACAATTACCAAAAAATGATCTTGTTAATTGATGTAACACTTTGTCTTGCTCACTCCCTATCCTTCACTAGGGTCTCTTTAGGCCAATGTTTTGACTTGATAGGGTACTTAACTATCCCTACACTCTTTAGGTATCTCTACCCAAGATCCCACTCCTTCAACTAGTGCACACCAACAAGAAATACAACGAACTCTACTCAATACCAATCTAGCTACTAGGACACTCCTAGTCTTGTCTTCACAAATTGAAACACATTCAACTAGAACTTTACTCCATGGAGAGGCTGGCCACTAGGACCTCTATTGGTTTCAATATTACTCCTTCACCTATACTTTTCATCAGTACTTCAATCTGGTTCATCAAACCATGCCAATTGCACCCAAAAATAGGCTGCTAGAAATTAGGCCTTTGTCAAGCCTTTTTGTTTATATTAAGCCACCTAAAGGGATTAGGATTCAGATGCCCTTTATTGAAAACTCCAAGATATCTAAGGTCTTCTCCTCCTAGATTTTTTGTACACCAACTGCTACAGCCATGCCTGAAAACAAGTATTTTGACACAACTTGGATAGTCTGACTAAGAGTTTGTTTTCTTAGCAGCCAAAGAAACTCACCCAATCTTCTAATTTGACTTGGGGCTTCTTTAGATGTGTGTCTACCTCTCCATGAGATTTTAGTTGAAGCAACCAATGCATTCAACTTGTTGTAATCTTCTTGTAATGATTTGTCATCCCTAACTGTGCTCAACTGACTCACCTAGGACATCATTGCAAACATAGAAAATGAGCTTCCCAGGGCCCCTCCTTCCAAACATATAGTACATGGAGTCTCCTCACCCATTCCAAGAGCCCGTACAAAATTGACAATGGAATGATGAGCTAAGACTCCATTTGTTCAACCTGCCTGGTTCAAACCAATGATAGGGTACTTAACAAAAGAATTAACAAACTAGTTGGAATGCTTCAAAACTCAAAAAAAAACACAACACAAAATAAAAAAACAACTTGTACTAACTTTTCCAATAGACACTGCGAGCTATCTAATCCATTAATCAACTGAAAACAAAGAAACAAAAAAACTCAAGAATTCACTAAAACCGTGTTACTCTACAAATCTTCTTAATTCCAAATGTTTTTCCCCCCAAACTTTTGCACAAATCGATGGAGGTCTCTTATAGTTGATCTGATGCCTAATTCAATGGTTTCATATAGTTACATAACCATCTTACTCGAAAATGCTCCCTTGCACAAATGTTGTCAATGTTGTGAATGACAACATTGACAACTTGTTACAACCTTTGGGATTTTGGTTCAAAAATTATTGTTCAAACACCATAAGACCCTAACCATGACTTAGTTAGGCTATTTGGACCTCAAATAGGCCACTTCTACACTTCTTTTCCCAATTTGACCCCTAAATGCTTCATTCCCACTTTTGCCACACTATTGGTAACTTGGGTACAAATTGGCACTTGCCTTCACAAAGGTCACACATGAGGACATCTCACAGTGATCGATTGTCCCTTGTGTAATTTCCACTTGAATGTATTGCTATTGAACCACATTAATGCTTTTCTTCTTCAACAAATGAGGACAGTCACTCTAAAGACAACATGATAATGTACACTCACTGTAAGGATAGTCACAAATGAGGACATCTCACAGTGACTGTCCCTTGTGTAATTGCCGCTTGAATGTATTGCTATTGAACCACATTAATGCTTTTCTTCTTCAACAAATGAGGACAGTCACTCTAAAGACAACATGATAATGTACACTCACTGTAAGGATAGTCACAAATGAGGACATCTCACAGTGACTGTCCCTTGTGTAATTGCTTCTTGAATTACACAAGGGACAGTCATTGTGAGATGTCCTCATTTGTGACAAGGACAGTCACACATGAGGACATCTCACAGTGATTGTCCCTTGTGTAATTTCCACTTGAATGTATTTCTATTGAACCACATTAATGCTTTTCTTCTTCAACAAATGAGGACAATCACTCTAAAGACAACATGATAATGTACACTCGCTGTAAGGACAGTCACAAATGAGGACATCTCACAGTGACTGTCCCTTGTGTAATTTCCACTTGAATTACATAAGGGACAGTCACTATGAGATGTCCTCATTTGTGACTATCCTTACAGTGAGTGTACATTATCATGTTGTCTTTAGAGTGACTGTCCTCATTTGTTGAAGAAGTAAAGCATTAATGTGGTTCAATAGCAATACATTCAAGTGACAATTACACAAGGGACAATCACTATGAGATGTCCTCATTTGTGACAAGGATAGTCACACATGAGGACATCTCATAGTGATTGTCCCTTGTGTAATTGTCACTTGAATGTATTGCTATTGAACCACATTAATGCTTTTCTTCTTCAACAAATGAGGACAGTCACTCTAAAGACAACATGATAATGTACACTCACTGTAAGGACAGTCACAAATGAGGACATCTCACAGTGACTGTCCCTTGTGTAATTGCCGCTTGAATTACACAAGGGACAGTCATTGTGAGATGTCCTCATTTGTGACAAGGACAGTCACACATGAGGACATCTCACAGTGATTGTCTGTAATGTCCCCTTTTTGGCTAACTTGGAAAATAGGAACAATTACTCCACTTCTCAGACTTACTCTATCAGATACTTACAATTAAACTAAGTAATGGAGGTTACTTAAGATATCAACCGCTATTTCAGATTCAATCACAATATGTGTGCAAGATGATATTGATACCAATATGTTTAATAGCACTGTCGGATATAATATTATGAAATATGCTATGAATATGATGTTTCCTATCACTTATAGTGATAGTATAATGATGGTATGTCTGATATAAACAATATCGATATACAATCAATAAGTATTGCTTACAACAATGTATTTGCTGTGTCTGATATGATGATGTAATTATGCAAATGTGTAATATCGCTATGAGTGATATGTTGCTATTTCAGATTCTGAATTATATGCTTGCAACTTCAAATATTGATGGTGTTTCTGACTATCCTTTCTATCTGTGCAATCATGGTGTTGTCTCTGATCTGCAATGATAAACTTGAAACCAAACTGCCAAAGGCAGATGCTCTATTGAGTATATCCAAATATGGATAAGTAAATAAAGTTCTAATGATGCCTTGAGTGACTGACAAGAATGCATTCTTATATTGTCTTTAACAAATGAAGAGATGCTATGAATGAGACGTGTCTTGTTTCTTCCTCCATGTCCCTTTGTTAATCACACCTTTCCATAATCCGACAGTTCACATAATATTATTTCATTATTTTCTGATCATAGATAACTCCCAGATTGACTCAATATCAAATCTTTTTATGAAGGTAATCTTCCCTAATTGGTAGTGCAACCAGTAGTTAACATCCATTGTGTTTGTATTAGTTTGGTCTAACTATCATTAGTATTTAGTCAATTGATATTAACTCTTGCCTTATCCCATATTGTTATGATTATATCCAATCTTTCTACTCTGATATAAGTCGATATCATTTTCTGATAATTGTCCATTTATTGGTTGATTGCTGGTAATGGAGTTTGATCTTCAAATTGACTTCCATTCCTGTTAATACTTAAGGATACATTGTACTTATTATCCATGACTGATGCCTCATTCATCAATAGCTTGTGATATAATCACTGATGCTTTTGTGTTTCTACAAGATGTGGTTTATCTCAGACAATTGATAATCTTTCAATCCTTTAGTCGATATCCTCCTATGTGGTGTCTATTGATATAGATAGTAGAATTCAATCTAGTTTATGTTATTGTCATGATAACATAGGAAGTGATGGTGCATATTTGCTAGCGGGTCTTCATGTTTGATATTGCTTTATCGGATATGTCATTGTCTAAACTTGTGCAATTAATGATTATTTATAATATATGAATGGTTATCCTTCTTGCTTATCAATACATCTTCTGAAACACATAGCGACCTATCCCTTATTCATATCATGTTGATCTTGACTTCATAGTATTTGGTTCATTAATCATCCTCTCATGGTATCGATGTGTAATGACTAGTGATTGTTGTATCACTTCTTCATTCCTCATCGTGATAGATAATGCAGATGTTTAATGTAGATGTATATCGATTACAGATATTCGATATTGCTTTAAACGTTATTATTATTATTATTATTATTAATGTTATTGTTATTATTAAATATTATAATTAATGATGTTAGTAATATTAATAATATTATAATAAATATTATTATAGTGATAACATATTGTTTTATATTGAGAGGTTTATTAATATTATTTATATATTAAAATTATTATATCAATAATTGATTTAATATTATTACTTAATATATTATTATAATATAATATATATAATTTATTAATAATTATTTATTATTAATTTATATTATAATTATAATCATAATTATATTATTTATTAATATTTTAATATTATTTAATTAACATATTACTTATTATGCTAACTATATATTATTATTATCTTTTGATAATAATTATATATTATTGTTATATACCGTTAATAATAGATTATTATATATCATCTAATCATTTTATTATTATACTAAGTTCAATATGTCACGGCTCATGACATTGTCCCTTGTGTAATTGCCACTTGAATGTATTGCTATTGAACCACATTAATGCTTTTCTTCTTCAACAAATGAGGACAGTCACTCTAAAGACAACATGATAATGTACACTCATTGTAAGGACGGTCACAAATGAGGACATCTCACAGTGACTGTCCCTTGTGTAATTGCCACTTGAATTACACAAGGGACAGTCATTGTGAGATGTCCTCATTTGTGACAAGGATAGTCACACATGAGGACATCTCACAGTGATTGTCCCTTGTGTAATTGCCACTTGAATGTATTGCTATTGAACCACATTAATGCTTTTCTTCTTCAACAAATGAGGACAGTCACTCTAAAGACACCATGATAATGTACACTCACTGTAAGGATAGTCACAAATGAGGACATCTCATAGTGACTGTCCCTTGTGTAATTGCCACTTGAATGTATTGCTATTCAGCCACATTAATGCTTTTCTTCTTCAACAAATGAGGATAGTCACTCTAAGGACAACATGATAATGTACACTCACTGTAAGTGTACATTATCATGTTGTATTACAAATGGACCTTATGTTGGTCGGGATATAAGTGCAAAAAAAAAAAGGAACGTTGTCATTTGTGTTTTCAACAGCGCCGAGAGAGATTCCCTCCGCAAAATCAAGCGGGTTATCATTTGTGTTTTGAACAAAGCAGGTTGTCATTTGTGTTTTGAATAGCACCGAGAGAGATTCCCTCCACAAAATCAAGCGGGTTGTCATTTGTGTTTTCAACAGCGCCGAGAGAGATTCCCTCCGCAAAATCATAGCTACAATTTCTGAGTACGTTGGGTTTATTTTTCTTTTGTCAATATTATTTAATCTGGTATTCAGCTGTTAGAGAGCTAAAATACCCAGAAATGAGGACATATCTGTGTTGAATTTATTGTTAGTGGCTTTGGTTATTTAGAATGCTTCCCCACAATACTTAATTACACAAGGGACAGTCACTGTGAGATGTCCTCATTTGTGACAAGGACAGTCACACATGAGGACATCTCACAGTGACTGTCCCTTGTGTAATTGCCACTTGAATGTATTGCTATTCAACCACATTTATGGGCCCGTTTGGACCACGACACACAGTAGCATCTACAGAGAAGAATATCCCAGGTGTAACAAGTTGTAAGAATATACCAACAATTCTAAGAAGTTCCCTAGCATGTAGTAGCATCTACAGAGAAGAATATACAACATGAGGGCAGCCACTATAAAGACAACATGATAATGTACACTCATTGTATGTGTACATTATCATGTTGTCTTTACAGTGACTGACCTCATTCAAGTGGCAATTACACAAGGGACAGTCACTGTGAGATGTCCTCATTTGTGATAAGGGACAGTCACTGTGAGATGTCCTCATTTTTTTTGATCAAACAATGCAAGTAAAATTCACCATACCAAGAAAAAATGTAGGGGTCAGAGTTCAATAGATGCCTCACAGAAGAGGACAAGAGAATTGGCTTCCAACAAGGCTATAGAGCCGTGGCTGAACGACTATGAGCTGAAATCAGTGTGCAAGGTTCAAATAATGATGCATCTGAGCCACAGGTAAATAAGCTAAATGAAATTTATTTCAAATTGAATACTTTACCAATTAGTCTATTTGATGTTAAGTTCTAATATAAAGTGAGTATATCTGTTTTAAGAAAGCAATGATAACAATGTGTAGGATATTGGAATGCAGCCTGAAAATCCTTCTACACAATCTATGCATAATGAAGGTTCACATGATGTGCATCCTAGTGGTGGAGGTATACATTTGCTATTAAAATTTTTATATGTAATTACAATTGGTGTTTGGATTAATGTAACATTTTGTATAGCAACTGTAGAGGATCGAGGGGTCGGTGCTCATGAGCATGTTGAGGTTGAGTCTAGACAAAATGATGTGGCCAGATCAGGTAATTAAAGAGTGCCACAGTTATGTTCTTTAAAATAATTAAATACTTGTAACAATTATAATTAAATATTTTAAATTTAACTCTTTTATTTGTTATTGTAGAGGACCCCCCTTTGCAGCAGCATAGGAATTTGAGATCATCAAGAACAGAGAACAAAACAACTAATGAGGGGGGTATTGATGATAACACTGATGCTCCTCTTAGAGCTTACATAGAAAAAAAAATTAGAAAGAGAAAAAAGAAATGATTGTCATCTAAATACCTTAATTGATAATGACTGAATTTTATGTCTCAATGAATTTAATTATGTGCTAATGAATGTTCATGAATTATGTGTTTATTTTCATATTGATGAATGTTGCGTGTTAACGAATCTAATGTGTTAATGAATGTTATCATGTGATATTGATTGAATGTTACATTTTATTAATAATTGAAAGAATGAATGAATGTTAGATGTTAATGGGGAATGTAGAGTGATGTTAGGGGGAGGGGGGTGGGGCCAAATGAGCTTCCACCTTCACGTGGTTGGCCCTGTTTAGTAGAGAATATTAAACTATATTCTCGAAACAAAGTGAAGCTCAATAAGATACTAAATGAGTCAAAATGGTTATCAAGGTCCTCTATCCATAAGATACTTGTAGTCAAAATGGTTATTAATAAGATACTTGTAGTCAAAATGGTTATCTAGGTCCTCTATCCATTCCATAAGTTCTTCACCATTCAAACTTCCTCCATAACAAGGAATGTGCTCTAGGTTAGTCATGAAGCCTAGCATGGACTCTCTGTCAGATAGAGCCACTATTTCAGAACCTTTTCTGTGCATTTCCTTCAAGCACTATATAGTGTACGGATGTGAAAGGGAGGGAAGACCAGTGTGGAAGTTAGAGTATTTATATCTTATGCTTTGAGAGTTTATTTGGTAGATTCAAGACACCTTATATCAAAGTTATTCCTTTTTCTTATCTGTTGTTCTGTCAAACCCTCATTTTTTGGGTTATTGCATTCAAATGGCCTTAACTTGCAAATAAACCATAGGATATCCTCTGTTCTTTGTAAAATGCAAGTTAAGGGGGTTTATTTTCATATTTTAAAAGCTTTGGAATAGGATACTAAGCCAGAGAATTTCAAGAGCAAGCCCTAGGTCAAGAATCTCAATGTTCTTGACTAGGAGTTGATGGATTATGCAAGATCAGAGGGTAGTGGCAAGTAAAGGACCTCAAACCTTGTTGAATATAGATCTTTAGAGCATGGTGGACATCTTCAAACTCTGATCTTGGTTTCATGCACCCATTTTCAATGCCTTGTTTTGGAACCCACACCCAAAGGCATGCATTAGGTCTGTGGACTCAATAAGGACATTGATATGCTGGAGTGGAGTCAGGGTCTGGGAGTTGGAGGATTGTTAGAACATCAAAAAGGGTACTCAAAAAACATATAAGTTCATAAGGTCCTTTGTCAAATTGAAGAGTTATTGCTGCAGAATAGGTTTTGGAGACCTACTAGAGTCACTAGGTCTATTTGGACCCGTTTGGACCACGACACACAGTAGCATCTACAGAGAAGAAGTTTGGTATGCAATGGTCTTGAAACCTCCTGAGAAATTCTTGGTATGCATTTGTGTGGTGCAAAAGCTTCGTTGAAAGAGAAAAAGAAGAAAAGAATAGAAATGATTTTTTTTCTTTTTATGTCATATACTGTAACCAGCTACTTATAACTTGCAAAAATTATTATAACCATTTGAAATTGAAACTTAGTTTAATGTGAAACTGAGAACTGCTTTATTAGAGCTTTCTGTGATTTAGATTCAGACATCAAGAACATTGTTTGCCTAATATTGTGATTAATGTTTATTTATTAATATCTCATACTGACAAACAATTGATAATTGTAGGGAAAACGTCATTGGGGGTCTTTGAGGATCCACCAGAAGCCAAGGAGAAAATGTATTCAAATGCTAAAGATGGTGTAACAGTCCTTATAGCTATTGAACCTTGCTGTGTAGATCATCTCCAATTCTCCAAGTTCAACAGTACTGTGGTATTCCTTTGGATACTTCTAATGGTAAATTTCAGAATCAAGTTCTTTTCGTATGAAACTACTACATTTGTAATCTGTAGTTTTAAACTTTTAGTTTATAAATGTTCATCAGCTTTAGTTCGTATGCTGCCATTTCAAGTATGATTAATGAAGTTACCTTTATCATAGGATGAAAGTGAGCAGTCAGCATACTGGTACGGAGCTGGTAGCATTGATACGGTGACCAGGGCATCGTTTAATGGTGGTATTGTGTTTTCCCATAATTAGGGCATCGGCCTTTTGAAGCATTGCCTTCATCTTTCTTAAGTCTGAGTTTTAAGTTTGTTTATCTCTCTCGGCACTGTTGAAAATAAAAATGACAACGTTCTTGTTTGTTTTGCCCTTATATCCCGATGTGATTTCGCGGAGGGTTACGGTGCTGTTGAAAACACAAATGAAAACACAAATCCCTTGTGTAATTGCCACTTGAAGGAGGATAGTCACTGTAAAGACAACATGATAATGTACACTTACAGTGAGTGTACATTATCATGTTGTCTTTAGAGTGACTATCCTCATTTGTTGAAGAAGAAAAGCATTAATGTGGCTGAATAGCAATACATTCAACTGGCAATCACACAAGGGACAGTCACTGTGAGATGTCCTCATTTGTGACTGTCCTTACAGTGAGTGTACATTATCATGTTGTCTTTAGAGTGACTGTCCTCATTTTTTGAAGAAGAAAAGCATTAATGTGGTTCAATAGCAATACATTCAAGTGGCAATTACACAAGGGACAATCGATCACTGTGAGATGTCCTCATGTGTGACTATCCTTGTCACAAATGAGGACATCTCACAATGACTGTCCCTTCTGTAATTGCCACTTGAATGAGGACAGTCACTGTAAAGACAACATGATAATGTACACATACAATGAGTGTACATTATCATGTTGTCTTTACAGTGGCTGCCCTCATGTTGTATATTCTTCTCTGTAGATGCTACTACATGCTAGGGAACTTCTTAGAACTGTTGGTATATTCTTACAACTTGTTACACCTAGGATATTCTTCTCTATAGATGCTACTGTGTGTCGTGGTCCAAACGGGCCCATAAATGTAGTTGAATAGCAATACATTCAAGTGGCAATTACACAAGGGACAGTCACTGTGAGATGTCCTCATGTGTGACTGTCCTTGTCACAAATGAGGACATCTCACACTGACTGTCGCTTGTGTAATTGCCACTTGAAGGAAAAAAGAATTAATGTGGTTCAATAGCAATGTATTCAAGAAGCAATTACACAAGGGATAATCACTCTGAGATTTCCTCATTTGTGACTATCCTTACAGTGAGTGTACATTATCATGTTGTCTTTACAGTGACTGTCCTCATTTGTTGAAGGAAAAAAGCATTAATGTGGTTCAATAGTGATGCAGAGTAGTCAAGGCTTTTAGAATATACAAATATACATCCTTAACTCGCATTCCACCAAGGAAGAAGGAATTCCAATGGTTGAAACGTGAGTTAAGGTCTTTACATCAGTTAAACCCTGAAAATGAGGGTTTGTAAACAATGCACAGAAAATTTGAAATAACTTAGATATAAAACAAAGAGAATCAATCAAACCAACTTCCAATTCATCAGATGTCACTATTACAACTTCCAGGCAAATTTTATCATCCAACCACCATCCGTACAGCCGTACAGAGTTCATTTTTCACCAGAAATGCACTAAAACAGGGTTATTTTTATTTTTTATGAAAGCAAAATGATTACAATACTGGTTCTCTATCTGTCTTCAACCATTTGAAGCCTAAAATAGGCTCTCCAAATGTTGGTTCAACCATCTAGGTGGTTAGAACAGTTTATCCAACAAATGTCAACTTTGCTAAGCAACTTTTAAAGTTGCATTACAACTTTGCAGACAACTTTGCCGAGAAGGTTAAAAATGTGTTGTGAAACTTTAGGAACCTTATTAAAGTTATTTTGGACCTTCAAACTTCTTAACAACATCTAAAAGACACCTAATAAACACTTACTATGCTCATTTTATCCAAGGACTCAAAAGATGCCCAAGGTTTATAAGTCACCAAGGGGTCTTGTGTCCAACAAGTGGATGTTTATAAGGAGATAAAATCAATCCTTAATATTTATTACAAACCAAGAAAACATCTAAAACTCCTATTCTAATTTATTGTCATTCAAAAAGACTCTGATTTGTCATTCAAAAAGACTCTGATTTGTCAATCAAAAGGACCTTTCACCAGTCAATCCTTCAAAGCTCCAAGGTGAAAATCTTATGTTCCAATTGATAGGATTTGACTCCTTGGCTTCATGGAAACTTCCTTCAATCATGGTGTCTTTGGCTTGCATTAGGGATGCCCCTGCATCAAATAGCAATGCATTCAAGTGGCAATTACACAAGGGACAGTACATGCCCATTAAAGTTGGTGTTTTGTTATCCAGCATGACAATGGAGACAACATACTCTCTGTCAATTTTACTGATCAAATTTCCCTCCGCCAGGCAAAGCAACAATCTGGGTATGATAAGGTGAAATTTTGTAGTCCTTTTGGGTATGATAACAGTTCCAGTTTCCAATAAGATGTTTCATTTTTATAATCTAGCTTCAATTTCTCTTGTGAAAATCTTTTTTTTATTTTATGGGTGGTAAAATATAATTATTATGCTAGACGTGTGTACTTATGGATGATAATGAAACAAAATGATAAGATTTAAGACTCTTGTTTTTTTTTTAAATAGCAATTTAAGTTTCCTTCTATTATAAATTACTGTTTTTCTATTTTTTAATGTATCTTTCCAGATCTTTTATATCAATTTTATTTATGAAATATAATATATTAATAATGTTTTAGTGTTTTTAGGATTAGTTTATTTCAATTCTATGTATCATCATTCGTCATTCAATTGTCAGTATTATTAATTTAGACTGTGCAATTGTAGAACTACTCGAATATGGGTTGGATGGATACTCAAGCAGGGGAACCCTGCTCAAATATCTCAAGCAGTGAACTTGGAAAAATGTGTCCTGAAGGAACCCTTTCCATCAGAGAGATAAAAGTACAAACAAGTAAAAGAAGCAAGCTCTGCAAATATGTTTTTGAGAAGAAAAATGATAGATTATTCGAGTATGGTTCATGAGGTATATCTAAAAAGACATTTTTTTTCTTATTATAATAAAAGAGGAAGTTGTGAATGTCAAAGTTGAGTGAAACAAAAATTATTTTCATCAAATTTTGTTAGGCTTGCTTTTGGGAATAGTTTCTTACAATATTGCTATTAAGATTTTTATTGTGTAGTTTTTAGATTAGGTTTATAAAATTATATTTCATGAGTAGTGATTCATATTAATCAATTAACGATACTTTTGGAAGGTATTTTCAATGTGTCAAATTTTGATATTTTTACAAGAATTAGATTGTGTAATTTTTTTAATTAAAGTCATTGACTCATATTTCATAAATAATAGTTCTCATGAATCCATCTCTTATAAGATTGAATAGTCTATTTAGGAAGTATTTCTGATAGTATGTCAAATTATGATATTACTATTACCATTAGATTGCATGGCTTTGAAGTCAACCTCGTTGACCCATATTCTTCTCTGTAGATGCTACTATGTGCTAGGGAACTTCTTAGAACTGTTGGTATATTCTTACAACTTGTTACACCTGGGATATTCTTCTCTGTAGATGCTACTATGTGCCACGGTCCAAACGGGCCCATAAATGTGGTTGAATAGCAATACATTCAAGTGGAAATTACACAAGGGACAGTCACTGTGAGATGTCCTCATGTGTGACTGTCCTTGTCACAAATGAGGACATCTCACAGTGACTGTCCCTTGTGTAATTTCCACTTGAATGAGGACAGTCACTGTAAAGACAACATGATAATGTACACATACAATGAGTGTACATTATCATGTTGTCTTTACAGTGGCTGCCCTCATGTTGTATATTCTTCTCTATAGATGCTACTATGTGCTAGGGAACTTCTTAGAACTGTTGGTATATTCTTACAACTTGTTACACCTGGGATATTCTTCTCTGTAGATGCTACTGTGTGCTGTGGTCCAAACGGGCCCATAAATGTGGTTGAATAGCAATACATTCAAGTGGCAATTACACAAGGGACAGTCACTGTGAGATGTCCTCATGTGTGACTGTCCTTGTCACAAATGAGGACATCTCACAATGACTGTCCCTTGTGTAATTGCCACTTGAATGAGGACAGTCACTGTAAAGACAACATGATAATGTACACAAGTACCGTGAAGGTAGTTGCAAGTTACGGCTGTTTCATTGCATACCTAAAACAATGAAGATGTTACGGTCCACAAAACGTTTGTGCTTGAAAGATGAACAAATAAAATTAAACTTCTAAATAACCAAAGCCGATAACAATAAATTCAACACAGATATGTCCTCATTTCTAGGTATTTTAGCTCTGTAACAGCTGAATACCAGATTACATAATAATGACAAAAGAAAAATAAACCCAACGTACTCAGAAATTGTAGCTGTGATTTCGTGGAGGGAATCTCTCTCGGCACTGTTGAAAATACAAATGACAACGTTTCTCTACATTATCATGTTGCCTTTACAGTGACTGTCCCTTGTGTAATTGCCACTTGAAGGAGGACAGTCACTGTAAAGACAACATGATAAAGTACACTTATAGCCTGTGTACATTATCATGTTGTCTTTAGAGTGACTATCCTCATTTGTTGAAGAAGAAAAGCATTAATGTGGCTGAATAGCAATACATTCAAGTGGCAATTACACAAGGGACAGTTACTGTGAGATGTCCTCATTTGTGACTATCCTTACAGTGAGTGTACATTATCATGTTGTCTTTATAGTGACTGTCCTCATTTGTTGAAGGAAAAAAGCATTAATGTGGTTCATTAGCAATGTATTCCCAGCATCTGTACCTGCATCTCTCTTATATACTACAAGTTGCTTGCCATCAGAAATTGCAGTTCCCTCACGTGACATTGATGGTGAAGTGTTCTTTTCAAAACCATCATCTGTGGTTACCAATGCTCCTGTTTTAGGCAATAAGTTTGTTGCATTCCATGAGCCATTGGTCAAGTTTCTTCTACGAGCTTCTGATGCCTCAAAATCTAAGCAGCGCCTACGCATGCCTCGTTGTGGTTGATTATCATTCTGTACATGAATTATAATGAGTAATCAGTTTTGGGCCTTGGAATCTTGTATGTAACATGCACAGGCATTTCATGGCTAAATGAATCTATTTTAAAAGCATCAACTTTTCTTACATGATGCTGGATACATAAGTAGAACAAGCGTATATCAAATTGGAAGCAATCAGAACTCCACAATGACATATTATTTAGAGTACTCTTCAGTTTAAGTAATAATGCATATATTGACACTGTAAAGACAACATGATAATGTACACTCACTGTAAAGACAACATGATAATGTACACTCACTGTAAGGACAGTCACAAATGAGGACATCTCACAGTGACTGTCCCTAGTGTAATTGCCACTTGAATGTATTGCTATTCAGCCACATTAATGCTTTTCTTCTTCAACAAATGAGGATAGTCACTGTAAAGACAACATGATAATGTACACTCACTGTGAGTGTACATTATCATGTTGTCTTTAGAGTGACTATCCTCATTTGTTGAAGAATAAAAGCATTAATGTGGCTGAATAGCAATACATTCAAGTGGCAATTACACAAGGGACAGTCACTATGAGATGTCCTCATTTGTGACTATCCTTACAGTGAGTGTACATTATCATGTTGTCTTTACAGTGGCTGTCCTCATTTGTTGAAAGAAAAAAGCATTAATGTGGTTCATTAGCAATGTATTAAATAATTTTTTTTTTTTAATCCACCCACGGGCATCGCAATTGCAATGGCAACCCATCGTAATGTGATGCAGGCACCCGTCGCAATTGCTTGGGAGGCCCGTCACGATTGTGATGGCCCTTCGAAGCCATGCGACGGGGGGGGCGACGCCCATGCCGCTAACAAATCTTAGTCACATTGCGACGGGATATGTGTCGCAATTGCGATGGCTACCTATAGACGTCACAATTTGCGACTAAAAAATAGCGATGTCTATGGGTGTTGCTATTGCGACACATAGCCGTCAAAAAATGCCCCCAAATGTTTTAGTGATAGTGTGTTCAGTGATCTTAGTCTGAAGCTGTTTGGGCAGTGGGTCCTTATGTCTTCCATAACTCTTAACAGGGTTAGAATCTTTTAACAGGGATTCAAAATCTTCTAATAGGTATTTATATGTAATGAATGTATTTCATAAGACTCCTAACAGAGTCCATCCTTTCACAAGGAATATTTATATTCGTGCATCTTTTGTGGGCATTATTCCCACTGGGGTTTACTCTTTGATCAAGAGGTTCTCTAGTCAACATATCTTGTGTTATTGTGTTATTGTGTATGAATATCTTTGTATGGTTAGTAATTACATTGCTTACATGGTTAAATGCTATTGAAGATGATAAAAGTTATAATTATCTGATAACTGATTCACCCCCCCCTCTCAGTTATCTTGGTGGACTTTACTTTCTAACAATTGGTATCAGAGCGGCAGGTCCTTGAAAGGAAAGTTTAACAGCTTAAGGAGATCCATGGCAAATTTTAGGAAAGAAAGCCCTAAGTTTGATGGAGTAAATTTTGATAGTTGGAAGGAAAAGATGAAGACACATCTATTGTGTTTAGGACCAGGCTATTGGTTGATTACAAAGAATGAAAGGACTATAATTGAAGAAGACAATCTTGAAACAAGTACTAAAGATGAGGTACATATATTCATGTGTAACATACTTGCAAGAGAAGCACTCTTGACAGCACTTCCAGAGAATGAATACAGTCAGGTAAAATGTTTTAAGAAATCTAATAAAATTTGGAAAGCTTTACACTCTACTTTTGAAGGTGATGAACATGCAAAAAGAGCTAGATTACATAATTGGATATGTGCATTTGAAGCTATTAGAATGATGGAAGATGAATCTATTAGAAGCTATATTGGTAGAATGTCAAAAATTATTGTAGGGATAAAATCTTGTGGAGGATCAAAAATAGAGAATGAAGTGATATGGAAAATTCTGAGGACATTGACTCCTATATTTAAGTAGACAACACAAATGATTGAACAAGTTATACCTTGTACTACAAACTTTACAAGAGAGACTCTTCTTGGAAGATTAGAAGTAGCAGAGATGAACCTAAGGTTATTAGGAGACTTACCTAGAATGGAGACAACATTCAGTGCTCTTAGTATTCACCCTACTCTATCAAGAAGTACTAGTATGAGTGGAGATTATTGCAGCAGCAGTAGATCTAAAAATGAAGAAGATAAGAAGATTGAAGAAGGTATTGCCTTGCTTGTGAAAAGAGAACTAGACGGTAAGAAAATTTTTAAATGTTGGACTTGTCAAGAATATGGTCATTTTGCATCTAAATGTCCTAAGAGAGTTAAGAAGTATAGAAATAATTTCAAGCCTAGAAGATCTAAGGAATGTTATTATGCTAATGATGAAGATCTTGAAGCAAGTATAGAAAGAACTTTGAGTGAAAGTGATACTGAGAATAATGATGAAATAGGATTTGTAGCAATTAAAGAAGAAAATTTTGAATTTGATGTTAAAGAAGAAAAAGCTTTATTTTCCCAAGTTGAAAAGAAAGTTGATTGGATTATAGATAGTGGTTGTTCACATCATATGACTAGAGATATGAAGAAGTTCATAAAGTTTAACAATTATGATGGAGGAATTGTTAGAGTTGGTAACAATGCACCTTGTTTGATTAAAGGTATAGGATCTATTACTCTTGATGGAAAGACTAATACTGATGATGTTTACTTTGTTGATGGATTGAAACATAATCTTTTGAGTGTTGGATAGTTAGTGGATAAGGGATATCAAGTTTGGTTTACTGAGAAAACTTGTGTGATAAAGGATAAAGATGGAAATCTAATTGGAACTAGATCTAGAACTAGATGTAATGTATTTCAGTTGAATCCTACTGAGATGAAATGCTTGATTACTAAAATTGATGACAGTTGGTTATGGCATAGAAGGTTTTGTCATATAAACTTTGATAATATTGTGAAAGTGAGTACTACAGTTGCAATAAGGGATTTGCCTAAAATTATGAAGCCTACTAACATGATTTGCAAAGAATGTGTGATGGCTAAACAGAAGAGAAGTTCATTTCCTAGTAATAAGTTCACATCGGTAGAGAAGTTGGAGATTGTTCATATAGACTTGAGTGGTCCTACCAGGACTAGAGGATTCTATGGAAAAAGGTATTTTATGATTCTTGTTGATGATTTTACAAGAATGATGTGGATTGCATTTTTGAAAGAAAAATCTGAAGCATTTGATAAGTTTAAGATCATTATGAATAAAGTTGAGAATGAATCTGGAATGAAGATTAAATGTTTGAGATCTTATAGAGGTGGATAATTTACTTCTAGAGAGTTTAACACCTTTTGTGAAGTGAATGGTATTAAGAGACAGTTTTCAGCCCCTAGAACACCTGAACAAAATGGTATTGCAGAAAGAAGAAACAAGTTAGTAACTGAAGCAACAAGAGCTATGTTATTTGAGAATGATTTGGTGAAGACATTTTGGAGAGAAGCAGTGAATACAACAGTATATACAATGAATAGAGTACAAATTAGAGAAGACACAGATAAGACACCTTATGAATTATGGTTTGAACATGCACCCTCAGTTAAGTATTTTAGAATTTTTGGAAGCAAATGTTATATAAAGAGAGATGATGATATTGGAAAGTTTGACCCTAGAAGTGATGAAGGTATTCTTCTTGGATATTCTTTGAAGAGAAAAGCATATAGATGTTACAATAAGAGAACTAAAACTATTGTTGAGAGCGCAAATGTTAAAGTTGATGAGAAGTTTAAAATTTAGGAAAGAATGCTTGATTATGAATCTGATGAAGAAGCTAATCCTTAGCCTAACATTGAAACTACTGAATTATTCTATGAGACTGACAGTGAATTATTGAATGAGAATCATACTACAGAAGAAGAATCTAGAGAAGAATCTATAGTTGAAGCAAGATCTGTGACTATGACACCGAATAGGTATCTATCTAGACATCATCTTGTTGAACAAGTTATTGGAAGTTTGGATAGAGGAGTTATGACTAGAAATAAGGTACATTTATGTTTGATTTATCAAATTGAACCTAAATCTACTAATGAAGCTTGTGAAGATGAACATTGGATTAATGCTATGAAATAAGAACTAGATCAAATTGAAAACAACAAGACATGGGAATTGGTTCCTAGACCTAAATACAAGAATGTGATTGGAACTAAATGGGTATTCAGAAACAAGATGAATGAACAAGGAGAAGTAGTAAGAAAGAAAGAAAGACTAGTATGTAAGGGATACTTGTAGCAAGAAGGAATTGACTATGAAGAAACCTTTGCACCAGTAGCAAGACTTGAAGCAGTGAGAATGTTTTTGGCTTATGCAGATTTTAAGAAATTCAAAGTATATCAGATGGATGTGAAGTCCACATTTCTGAATGGTGAATTGGAAGAAGAAGTCTACATTGAGCAGCTTGAAGGTTTTCCTTTGAATCAAGAAGGAGATATGGTATGTAAACTGAAGAAAGCATTATATGGACTAAAGCAAGCACCTAGAACTTGGTATGCTAGATTGGATAAGTATTTGTTGAAATTGGGATTTACTAAAGGAACAACATATAGTAATCTATACACAAAAGAAATTGAAAATGGAATGCTAGTTATAGTTATTTTTGTTGATGACATTATCTTTGGAGGAGAAGATGAAGCTAGTGACAAATTTATTGATGAAATGAAGATAGAATTTGAAATGAGCATGATTGGTGAGATGAAATACTTTTTTGGATTACAGATAACACAGAATAGTGATGGTATCTTTGTTAGCCAGACAAAGTACTTGAATGATTTGCTGAAAAGATTTGGAATGGAGAATTGTAAACTAGTTGGAACACCTATGGTTACAGGACACAAACTATCAAGAAAAGATGAAACACCAGCAGTTGAGAAAAATAAATATACATCCATGATTGGAGGATTGCAGTACTTAACACACACTAGACCGGATATACAACATTCAGTTGGCATGGTAGTAAGATTTCAAGCTGAACCTAGAGAGTCACATTATGCAGCAGTAAAGAGAATATTGAGATATTTAAGAGGCACAATGGACTATGGATTGTGGTATGAAAAATTTGATGATTTCACCCTATGTGCATATATAGATGTTGATTGGGGAGGTAGCGTTGATGATAAGAAAAGCACCAGTGGTGAAGCCTTTTTTCTTGGAGGAAGATTGGTTTCATGGTTGAGTAAGAAGAAGAATTTTATTTCACAGAGTACATCAGAAGCAGAATATGTAGCAGTAGAAAATAATGGTAACCAGATAATTTGGATGAAGTAGATGCTAAAGGATATTGGAATTAAGTTTGTTGAGCCTATTGTCATACATTGTGACAACACCAGCATAGTCAGTATGTCTAAGAATCTTGTATTGCATTCTAAGACTAAGCATATAGAGACCAAGTATCATGTTGTAAGAAAGAAAGTAGCTGAGAAAGAAGTTAGACTGGAGTACATAAGCACAAAGGAATAGATAGCAGACATATTTACGAAGCCTTTGCCTAAGGATACATTTGAGTATCTGAGAGGTATGCTTGGGGTTATGCCCCAACCTACTTTTGAGTAATGATGTAGTTGGTTGCATCCGTACAGTGGTATATGAGCCCTATCTTTTTCTGGATTGGATGTTGGTACTTCCTCTATGGGGGAGTATGTGTATCTGAGATGAGTCATGAGGACTCTTGTGAATGTATTTTCTGAAACAGTGTCTGTGGACATTGAGTTGTTGTTGACATAGTAATGAAATTTCTATCATTGATGTCAATGGGGGAGAAGTGTACATGAAAAAACCTATGTACCATCTATTGGAGAGAACTTAATAGGATAATGAAGCAAGATTTGATTGATGAAGAAGATTTGAAGAACTTTCAGAGTATCAGTGCAACAGTATTGGATTTTTTGAACATTGGATGTTTTTCATCTATGTTGCCATCAATGCTAATGGGGGAGATTGTTAGGAATGAATGCTGGATGTTGGTAGTCATTCTGTAGCAATTGTTGTTGCATTCATGGCTATGATTGTCATTGATGTCAACACAGTGATCTTCTGAAGACTAGCAGAGAAGCAGACAATGTTTTGATTAGCACACATGGGATATTGTAGTTGGAGCTATGCAATGTTGATGTTATACTCTTTGATATGTTATTTGTCTATGGTCAAGAGCATAGATAGTAATTCATTGATTCATGAAAGTTATGAGTATTTTGGTAGAAGCAGTATTCAGGCAGTGTTCCTGAGTAGCAGTTTGTGGAAATCAGATGATATCTCCTAATCCGGATGGAATTTAGTTTTACATAGTTAAAGGGAAGTTTGAGACACATTGATGGTGATGTGGTTCATAGTGCAAACTTTGAGGTTGCACGAGTAAAGAGTTATTGCATCTGGAAGCTGACAGTTTTGTGTAAATTTTGATGTAGCGTATAGAAACTTTTATTTTGTAATTGTATGCCGACTCATTTGTAATTATTTGAGTGTGGTGTAAAGGAAGGAATGTTTTTCATTATTGTATGTAGTTTTAATATGAAAGAAGTGTGAGCATGGTTTTGGTTTCATGCGAATGTAAGCATGAAGTGAAGAAAAGAGTCTAAGAGGTTGTGAAAGCAATATTGTGAAGGAAGACATGCGAAGTACAGAGATCTGGAATTGAGATCTGATGTAGTAGTGAGTGTGGTTTGGCACAATAAGGAGGTAACATATTTCATATTATTCTACTGAATAATATTAAGGTTATTTGGATAGTGTTTTCAGTGATCTTACCCTGAAGCTGTTTGGGCAATGGGTCCTTCTATCTTCCATAACTCTTAACAGGGTTAGAATCTTTTAACAGGGATTCAAAATCTCCTAATAGGGATTTATATGTATTGAATGTATTTTATAAGACTCCTAACAGAGTCCATCCTTTCACAAGGAATATTTATATTAGTGCATCTTTTGTGGGCATCAGTCCCACTGGGGTTTACTCTTTGATCAAGAGGTTCCCTAGTCAACATATCTTGTGTTATTGTGTATGAATATCTTTGTATGGTTAGTAATTTCATTTCTTACATGGTTAAATGTTGTTGAAGATGATAAAAGTTATAATTATCTGATAACTAATTCAACCCCCCCCCCCTCTTAGTTATCTTGGTGGAGTTTACTTTCTAACATCCCGAGAAGAAGAACAAGAAGAAAGGTAAAGGAGATCACTCGGATGATGCAGACTTAGCCACCAAGGAGCCAATCCACATATCCAACACTGAGGTAGTAGATGACACTATTTATATTGATTTTTACCCAGTTGGATACAATGAAGAACATAGATAGGATGCTCTCAAATAGTTAATAACACCAAGGACAGATGATGTTTTAATTGAGGACATCACAAATGAAGATCCTGATGATCTTTTAGTTGAGGACATCACAAATGGAGATCCTGATGATGTAAATAATGATAAGGATATTAACATTGATGCAGACACCACCGAGGAGAATATACCTAGTGAGGCAGAAATAGGTGAAATACTGGGTGACTTACCTATATTGGTACAAGTAGTTGACATTGTCATACAAAAGGAACCTGAAGGCTCAACCCCTGAACAAAAAAAAGATACACTCAAGGGAAAGGGTACAACAATGTAAAAAGCTCCAATTGAGTCTAAGAACATAGAGGCAAAAAAAAATCACTAGAAGAGCATACAACCATATAATCAACTATAGTAGACATGCAAACAGATTCCCAAGGACAAGCTACCGAGACACCGATCACTGGGAAAGCAAAGGAAGAAAGTGTGTCTACTAAGATAGAAAAGTGAAATCCAGAGACAAAAGCTCTAGTGCCATACACTAAATATCCTACATGAGAGAAGAGAAATAAAAAAAAATATGGTAAGGGTCCTATCACACTTGATGAAGTTATTGAAATTCCAGAATGTGAACCTAGCACCTTAGACCCCAAATCATTGAGAAGATATGAGGAATTGTGCACAAGGAAGACTACACAAGAGAACATGAAATAGGAGAATAAGAGAAATAAAATTTTGGAGGAAGTTAGAGATATCCTAATGCAAGTAGTTCCTGACATCAATGTTGATGAGGAAAATCCCATCATTGATCAAATTTCTACTCTAACTAGTCACATAAATGCCCCTGATGTAGATGCATAGAAGAGACTAGAAGAACGGGTAGAAGAAAAAATACAGTTGAAATTAGTAGAGAAAATAAGCCAAGAAGTGGCAGTAAATAAGGTCAAGCTCTCGGAGGTTATAATTGAGCTTGAAACCATAATTCAGAAGATAATTCAAATTTTGTATAAGTTATGCACTTTGGACCACTTTATTACCAAGATTAGTGAAAAGATCAAGAAAATTGATGAAGAAATAAATGTCAGTGTCAATAATTCTTTAATCAAGCCCAATGCATTCCTTAAGAATTTTTCAAAGGTTCAAGAACTTCAGTGGTTAAGGATAGATTTGAGGAAGCAAGAAGACATAATAAGGGAACAAATTACCAAGCTTCAGGTAGAGTTTCTTCCCCATCTTAAAATAATGGAGAAACATGTTAATAAGGAAAAGAATTTAGTTTCCACCCCCAAAATTTATGTGCTAGATAACATTTTTGACATGCATGCACAAGTCAGTTTAGAGAATATTGCTCTTGAGAACCTGAAAGAAGAATGGGAAAATCTCTTGGATTCACTCAAGAAAACCCATCAACATATTTTTGATAAATTGTAAGCACATTATTTTTTTTTGGCATTAATTTCAAAAAGGGAGAAAGTCAAGTGTATAGATGCTAGCATGTACTTCACAATGAGAGCATGTACAAAGGGGGAGTGAGTAAATTTTTGGAGAAGTCGGTACATATACATAAAGTTTTGATACTAATGCCAAAGGGGGAGAATATTAATCCTATTTGGGCATTATTGGTTGTCATTAGTATCAATCAGTTATTCATTTCGTAAAGGAGGTCAAGTACAAGATATTTGATTGAAAACACATAAAGCCTATACACCAAGAAATATTCATGGTAGCTCTCTAAGATTACTGAACATGGCTTTTGCCGAGTTCTATCACCGAGCTAGATAGTCATCGATTATTGAGCATACTGATCACCGAGCATTCATATGAACCAAGCACTAGTAAATTACTGAATGAAGAATGTAGTGAATACCTAGTAAACCAGGAAAGAACATAGTAATTTGAAATGACACAAAAATCAATGCAAACGGTTCACACTGATCAAGAAAATAGTTTACCAAGATTGAGACAAAATTAAATATGGATGTAATCATTAAATTACTGACGATTCCTATTTAATGTTAGATCTAGGTTATTTTGTTACATCGTTGATCTTAGGTTTTTTAAGATATTGTAAACCCTAACTAGGTCAAGTTAGTTTGATATAAAAGTTTTAAAAATGTCATTATGAACATATGTCATGAAGGAGTAGCTGCACTAAGGACATCAAGAGATCAAACAAAGGGTTTTTTGATAGAAGGTTTGAAAGAAGCATTCTATTTTTCAGAACATACACAAGGCTACCGAGCATAACATAATGACACATACATCACTATGAGGTGATATTTTTTATGGTATATTATAGATCTGAATCAGGTGAGATTAAGTTTCTATTTATAGACACATTTTACTGTTACCATTTAACCATTGTAGAAGATCTAAAATCTCCTAACATAGTGGACTTAATAGTTCTAGTTTAAATATCTTAACCGAGTACACACATGTATTGTGTTGTTAAAATCCTCTAACCAGGTAGATCTAGTTGATCTAATTGTTACTCCTAATAGGGTAAGATCATTAGAAGTGATCACAATTTGTAGCCTTTAACTGACATACTTTGTAACTATAGTAGTGAAGATTTGTGGGTGTCATCCCCACCATAGTTTTTGCCTTATTAGAAGGGTTTCTGTGATTCCAAAATATTTTGTGTTATGTGTATGAATTTTCATGTATGACTTATTCATTAGATTACATGCAAATTACATTTTCAGTTATATTTGAATGTATGTTTCATTCAATGGATTCAGTTGGTTAAATTATATTTACACCTACAAAGTTTTAGTCTTAAAAAGTTTTGAAGATGCTGATTCACCCCTCCCCTCTCAGTACTTATCTTTCCATAATCCCAAAAGAATTGTAAACATGCAAGAATATAAAGTATAAAGTCATCAAATTCACACATCGTAAAACTAGTATTTTTTGCATGGAAAACATGGTGGGGATGGAACACACAAAGACAATATTCTACAAAATAAAATTCTTACATATAAATATAGATATTGCACATTCAATCATGCTCACTATTTAAATGCGAGTGTACTTTGTTCTTCATCCTGTACATAGTTAAATCTTCAATTTTATCTCCGGTATGAACTCCAAACTTGTCGAGCGAACATATATAGTAGAGGTAGACATCATATAGTTTCCATAAATGAAAATATTCACTCATAATGAGTATTAAATGTAGTGTCTCTTTCCAAAAATATCTCCATTTGGCATTGATGGCATCACTTAGTGAAAAATGACTAAGTTTCCATATATTGTATAATTGCATAGAATTTCCAAAAATTCACCCAAACATTCATCATCACCTAGTCCCCCAATTTTTTACTAACACTCTTATGCTCCCCCTTTCAAATCAATTACAAAGGTGAAACCATTAGATGTCATGAGCATACGTAAGATCTCCTCCTTAGAATAAGGTTACAAAAAATATATAGACATAGAGAGATCTATGCACATGTAAGAACTTTGTGAATCTTATATTAATTAGAATTTGTTTTCACATTTAGTCTTCAGTAATTGTAGATATTTGTCCCATCCTTTCTTTAGAATGTCCAAAGATGAGATATGACCATTGAACAAGAATGATATAGATATGGCTTTGGAAATATTCACAAGGTCTGATGAAGCTAAAGTATCTTGCACTTATTTAACTACACTGAAAAGTGTTTGAAGCTTAGGAGCTTTCAAAATCAAATGATTGAGCTAGTTGTTGTATTTGGTGTTCATTCTCCTTAATTTTCTTATCAATTTCTACAATAAAATTTTTTTTTATAGGCATGATTGGTAAATATGTTTTCCTTCATGAATTTTGATCTGCATCTATTTGATGTGAGTATCCAAGTGTGTTATATCATAGATCAAAATTTCCTTCAATTCTTCAAATCTCTTGGTATTGATTTCCTTAATAGCTTTCAATTCTACAGCCTTTTTAAGTGATTCAACTTGTGATTTTACAACACGAGTAAGTGTCTAACTTGATCTGATGGAGACAATGAATCATCTTTGACATATGTTGGGATCGATATCCCCAACACTTCTGATATTTATTCCATGAGTTTATTTTCATTGATGGGATTCTTAAGAATCTCCTCTCCCGCTTAGGATTGTGCTACTTGAGCTAGTTTGATTTTTTGTGAAGGGGATAGGATAGAAAAATATATTAATGGTCCAGTTCCCAATCCATCATCTATCTCAAATGATACTTTGGGAATGATATATTTCATTGTTTGAGCAGTGTCTCTTTCTCTTTTATTTTTCAAACTTTCCTTTTCTTCTTCTCTATGTATCTTTTCCTTTGGATTTCTCCACTAAGGATGTATGGATTTGATTTAGAGGATGTACCTCTACTAATTTAGGTGTTTCCTCAATGATATAAATAGTCACTACTTGTGATGAATGCATATTCACTATACATCCTTTTTTTAATTATGCTCCTATTAGCATGCTCTTTTCTTGGGTGTTCACTATTTCCTATTCATTTGTAATACCCTAATTGGTGGCCTATTTAGTCACATTTATTTGTATTGTTACTATCTCTGGCACATATTCCATACCTATTCATGTAAATTTCTCCATATCCAAAAAATATGATATTCCAACATCATTCTGTATTTCCAAGCTTGGTAACTCATCTTGCTTGGGTGCATTTTCCTTTTGAGAATCAATGAGCGTGACTGAATTTTCTTGTTGTAGTACTTTTTGCATTATCATTTTGGTCTCTTGGACTACATCTTCTATTTTGGTGACCATTAACTTTTTAGTTCTTCTTTTACTCCCGAAGTATGGCTCTCCATTTTTCACTGAGTACTTCAGTTCTCCAATTGATATTTCTCCACAAAGCTCAAGTATTAATTTTTTTCTTAATTCTTTGTCCTTTTCATTAGTTTTTATCTTCCTTGCATTTATGATATCATATAGGGACTTTGGAATTTCTAATGCAATCTCTATCAAGGCTTTCTTTAAATGATACATATACTTTACAACTACTTCTTCGATTACTCTTTTGCCTTAATCTCGTAACTTATCATAAAAATTATTTACTGGCTTCAAGTTACCATTAAAAGTAATAATATTTTCTATGGTTTTTAAAGACATATCGAGCTTATCAAATTCAATCTTTGTTTCTTTAATTACTTGTTTAGTTGCACTAGAAGGTTTTGACCTTGCAGACCTGGATACTTCTGACAATTTCTACTTCTTGAGCTATTTGACATCTTCATTATAGTTTGTACTCTCATCATCATATTCAATAAGGATTTATTCTTCTTTCTATTGTCTCTTTGTATCATCTTTCTTCTTTTCATGCCTTTTCTTCTTGGGATTCTTTCTCTTTTGTTCTTTTTTTGGAGTGAGATTTTGTTGTTTAGTCATAGTTGCACTTCTTGTTTTCCTATTGATAGACTAAGTTGGTGCAGAACTTGATTCTCCCACTTCAATTGGTGCATCACTTTTTTCAACTTATTGACCATGAAATTTAGGAAATTATTTAACTATATCCACTTTCTTCTTTACCCTTCTTGCCATTTAAGGTTCTCTCATTTCCATATGCACTTGAAGTCCTTTTGCATTGTAGGTTCCAAATCCTGATTCATTTGGCTCCTTGGGATTTATATTAGCAAGTCCTTTGTATCATGTATCTCAAGAATTTTTTCATCCACTTCATACCCCATTGGAATTACCCAAGAGGTTCTAGGTTCAACTTCTTTCATAAAACATTCATCAATTCTTACCATAAAGCATATATCATGCTTGTACCTTTCCATAATAGTTTTGGGAATCCTCTCTCTTTCATGCATTTGTTTCTAAAATTTCTTGAAATATCCCCAAGATGATGTGGTTATCATTTCTTCAGTTATTTCACACATGATTTCTCTAATTTTGAAGGCTACCAGACCTTCTCTAGACCAATCAGGGAGGTCTACTCTTGGAAACTATTGCATGAAGTAGAAGAATATGTAGAATATGATGTTGGAATAATTGATGCTAACTATTGTAGTGATGATGAAGTGACTATTGGTGTTGCAGTAGGATATATTGGATTTCATAAGGATCAGTTATTGAGTTTTCATTGATGTCAAGTATTGACCTAGTGTTTCTAGTGTGTGCTATAAATGTGTCACACTTCTATGAATCATTACATGCAAGGAAACTCAAGGATGAGCCCTCACAAATCGATCCATAGCTCCCTAGGCATGGAGTGCAAGGGTTTTAAGAATGCTCTCAGCTAGAGCTATTTAGCCAATAACCTTGCTAGTAAACCATGCAATGGGAGATTCAATGAAGACAAGGGCAAGAATGCCAATATCCCCAAGAATCAAATGAAATGCAATGCAATGCAAGCTAGCTAAGAATGAAGATGCAAGCTAAGCTATGGAAATGAAAGTACAATGCAAGCTAAGCTATGAAAATGAAAGATGCAAGAAATGAAATCTAACTATGAAGCAAGAAAGCCATGATGATGCAAGAATGAAGACAAGAAGATAGAGTGTTGATGAAGATCCAAGATGAATGCCAACAATGCTCCAAATCTTCAAACCCTAGATGCAAGAATGTCTCCAAAAGCTCCAAGATGACCTAGAAAACCTGTAGCATAACAATAACATAAAAATTGTGTGTGCAAATGAGGAAGAGAGCTCTTCTTTTATAGGAAATGAGAAGGAATGGACCATGGAGATTAAGAGGCAAAAGATTTAATCAACGGTGGAGCTTGAAAGAGGAGCAATCCATGTGCACAAGTATCCTCCAATAGGAAAATAGGAGTTGACTTTTGTGTCCATATGAGACAAAAAGTGTTTTTTCCCTTTTTATAAAATAAGAATAATGCTTTATTTGTGCAACTTAGGATAAGAGGAAAAGTGGGGGCTTTTTATTTATTAAAAGGGGAGGAAATATTCCTTTTAATAAATAAAGACTTAGGATAAGATGGTTAGCCCATAGAAAATAATCGAATAAATGATAGAACTAGGATTTGATCAAGAATAAGCAATTTATGATTTAGCAAAAGGGGCTAATAGTCTAGGTGACCATTTTTGGGTGTATACATTTGCCCCTCTTTGACTAATGTGTGATCGATCTGGGAACACATGTAGTCAAAGAATAGATCAGCCAAGAAGGCAAGTAGACAACCAAGAAAGCAAGCAATAGCGATTTTGACAGATGTGAGATCGATTTGGGATCACATGCAGTCAAAGAATAAAATAGCCAAGAAGGCAAGCAAATAGCGATCTGACTCCAAAGAATGAAGTGCAGAGAGATAGAAAATCCTGCATGGTCAGCCTGGTAGCGACAGTACTAAACACTTAGGAAAGAGATAACCAATAAGATATGATGTGTCTGCCCCCTCGGGATCGAAAGCGAAATCAAGTAGAGGGAATGCAGAAGCAAGAGCAACATGATCAAATCACTAGAAATCATAATCGAAGATGAAAGATAAGAACAACCATCAAGCAGTGAAGGGATGCCCCACACATGGGATACGGGGCACGAACCTATCGGTCCCTCAACCCGTAAATGCCATAGAGGGGGGAATTGGAACTTGGGATTTGAATGAAAGACTAGAAGGTTGAAAGAGATGGGGATGAAGAGGTTATGATGCCCCAGCGAAGATTAAAGGATCAGGCCTCAAAAGGTCAGCCAACTGCGTGGAAGAGGGGGAAAAGGTGATTTGGATGATCAAGGTGATCTTGGATTTTGGTTTCGATCCCGAAATGAAGAGAAAATGATGTGATATGAAAGACAAGAAGTGAAAGACATGATCGGGAAGAAGCAAAAGGTGAGCGCAGTTGATTAACAAGTCCATGAAAAATGAAAGGAGAGCTCTCTCCATATGCAAGATGCAAAACTAAACTAACATGAACCTAAGAAATGCAAGCTACATGAAAAGTGGTTTACTTGCAAGGTTACAAAGCCAATAGACATCTAATATTCATCATCGAGCGTTATTGGTAGCGTCGCAAGATCATACAATACACACTAGCATAACTATGTGAATATGAATATGATCTTTATCAGATAGGAATGTGGAAATCTCACCTAGGCATCAAAGACATGTAGGTCAAGATGACTAGCACAGTGAGATTACCTAAGTTTAATATAGCAAGATTATACTCGCATCGAGACACAAGGAAAGTCAAGATGGCTACAAGTATGCACTTGCACAAAAATAGTCAAGGATAATACCCTGTCAATCCACAGTGTCAATTAAGACCAGCATAAATGCTCATGACAGTTAGGATCAACAAAATATACCCACAAGTAGAAAAAGCAATAAAACATGTTCTCATACCCTCAGTCTTCTAGCTATGCATCATCGAAAATGATCATAGGGGGAGAACACTCAATAAAGAAATCATCATAGACAGCACGCAAAGAAATAAAATCAAACAAATCTCAGTGAGTCAAGTGCGTGTGTGTAGGTCATAGAGTCAAACTTTGAGTATTGCATCTGCAAATGAGAAATATCGCATCATACTAGACTGCAGGTAGGACATCTGATAAGTGTTGAGAAACACTCGACGCAAGGGTAGTGTTGAAAAACACCATTGGGGTGGTGTTGAAAAACACCATTGGAACCAAGTTGCCCAAGAAACCCAGACGCACAAAGAGACCCAAGATAAGCTTAAAGCAACATATGCCCCCTAGACTAAGACAAGAGTCAATTCCAGGCTAGGAGAGGCAAAGCGAGAAGTGGAGCGAAAGAGCACCACGCAAGACTGATAGACATAGGTGCAGAGGGTCTCAAGCAGTGCCTGTTTCCAGGTTTTCACCACTTGATAGATTTTTTCAGGACTTTTTTTATAATTTTTTTTTTTTGTATTTTTGCTACCAAGGCACCTGTTTCCAGGTTTTCACCAAGGCACTTTTTCTATTTTTTTTTGAATTTTTTGAATTTTTTTGATTTTTTTGGTGAGACATCAAAGCGCCTATTGCTAGGTTTTCACTAGGATGCTCATTTTTTCAGTACTTTATATGCTTTTTAGGTTTTTTTCAGCATCATATATGATTTTTTTTGTAATTTTTTCAGGATCATAAAGTATATACAAGGAATGCCCCAGACAGGAACGGGCATTAAAGATCTGCTTCCTTTGATGTAGAGAACTGATAGGCCCCAGGCCCAAATGCTACAGCTGTGATGATAGGAGGTCTCAACCAGTTCGACCAATAATAACCAGCCCTAAGCAATGTCTGAGTTAGTGGAGGATCATTAGAATGTGATCCACATATGCCATCATGGATTTCAGCTAGTACTTTTTCTGACTCCTCTATTTCTAGACACCTAAGGAGAGTTCCATCTAGACCCTTCCTATACAAGCCACTAGAGACAAAGGCAAAGTGTAAGGGATGGCGGAAAGAATGGCATGGAGGAGTATGAGGTGGAAGACATGGAAAGATGGTAGGATTGTAAGATTTGTGAGCAGGATAGCGTAATTCATCCACCAGGAACTTGAAGTGAAATTTATGCTTTTTAATTTGTAAAATGGATGTTGAAGTAACCAAGGCATTAGTAACTTTGTTCTCAGCTCTATGAATGGGCTGAAGTGTAACAGATATGAGATCATGCTTGAAGTAGTGCACCATTTCTTTGTAGAGAATCAACTTCTCATCTTTTATTTTGGAGTCATTATTTTTGAGCAAATTTTTATTTTTACTTTGCTTAGGTGCGGATACCACCACAATGTGGTTTTCACCATCCGACCATTGCTCTTTTCTTTTGATGTGATGACTGTGATACTTGATTTCTGATTCAATCTTTTTTGTTGCTAGTTCGCTGGTGGAAGAAGTAACAGGTGTTGATGCAAGATGAAATGAAGTGACCGGTTCAATAGAATTTATGTGAGGGGTTTCATCTCTGGTAACAAGAGAGGTTGAGCCTATAGGGTAAGCTCCAAAAGTAGCTAGATCTAGACTTGTCATAGAAGGACCAACATAGTCGACTAAGGCAATATGGGGAACAAACTCATCAGACCCTACACGAGACTCATCAACTACATCGGGTGGGTTACAAGAGGTATGAACCACATCAACATCCATATCTATCATGGGAGAATCTTCTGGAAGAGGCTTAAGATGCCGAGAAGTAGAGATACTCATGTCATTATGTGAGAGATCACCTCTTTGTAGCAGTCGTGCACTGTTGCGACGTTGTCTATCATAGTGCAATGATTCTTTAGGCACATAGGCTCTAGACATAGAGGCCTCAGCCATATCATCAGTAGATATACATTCTTCTCCCCAAAGAAGTGAAGTAGAGGGAAGATCATCTCCCATTTGAACCATAGTGTGTAGCAGTGACTCATCTGTATCTGTGTCTGAATTACTGAGCATGGGAGTATTTCTAGAATCCTCTCTATAGATCCACTCTTGAATAGCTTGTTCTTCTCTGTCTGCTTCTAAAGGAACAGATGAAGGAACAAAAGTATCAAAGATCACCATAGCAGAAGTGGAAGGCTTCATGTGATCAGAAGGTCTCCCATATGACCTAGGAGAAACAGGTATAAAAGCAAAGGAACCTAGTGTATATTCACCCATACCAAGGCTCATCATCTTAAGTGATTTCTCAACAGTAGCTAGAGATGTACTAGGATCAACAAAAGGTTCATTATGAGGAGCAAATTTTTCAGTAGCAGCAAGAGCATTGATAGCAATAGTATGGTCTCCAGGAATCACAACCTTAGTGCCATTGTATGGAAATTTGACGCACTGATGATAAGTGGAAGGAATAGCCTGCATGTCATGGATCCAAGGATGACCCAAAAGAATGTTATATGCGAGTGGGATGTCCAATACTTGGAAGCTAATATCTTTTATGATAGGGCCCACTTGGACAGGCAGCGTGACACGACCTTTGGAAGATCTTTCCACTTCATCATAAGCTTTTATAGTAATCTTCTTCTTGGAATCCACAGCCAATTCTGACAAACCCAATTGTTGTATGACATTGAAAGAAACAATATTTAACCCTGCACCATTGTCTATCAAGACTCGGTGGACTCGGGTATTGTAGACTAGAACTTCAATGTGTAAAGCTAGATTATGTGGGTGAGCAATAGATATGTCATCTTCTACAGAAAAGGAGAGAGATAGAGGAGATGAAATTTGGTTGACCATAGCCTGAAATTGATCTGGATCAATGTCATTGGGAACACATGTTGTACGTAGAGCTTTATCAAGAATATCTCTATTCAAAGGGGATAACCGAAGCAACTCAAAAATGGATATTTGGGCTGGCATCTTTTGCAAATGTTGGACAAGATCATAGCTAGGGGTGGCTAAAGGAGCCACTTGTTTGGAAGGCAAAGCTTGCTTGGGATCTTGCGCAGTTTTAAGGACAATCTTCGCTTGCCCCCTAGTAACAGCATTCAGTGTCTCACTTTGGGAAGATGAACTACCACGTGTTTGCAAGACTAACTTTGGCTTACCATGATTGGCTTTATTATCATCTTGAGACCTCATCATTATAACGCTCTCAACAGGCTCTACCATGTTAATCACAGGTGCATTAGAAGGATATGTATAATTGATCTTTGCATCATGATTCTTCTTATGTGTTTGAGAGGTTTCCCCCTTATCATGCTTAGGTAGAGGATCTTTGAAAGCTGTGTGATCAGAATTTTTAGTTAAGCCATCAGTGGAGATTGTGCCGTTCTCAATAAGATCCTGAATATCATCCTTAAGCCTAAAAAAATTATCTGTTGGATGTCCCTTGTTTCTGTGATAATGGCAGTAATGATCCTCTCTCCACCAATCAGGCTTATTTATCGGATCCCAGTTACCAGGTTTATCAGGAAGCATAAGATATCCATTGTCAACCAAAGTCTTAAGGATCACATCGTAAGGTTCTGCCAACTTGGTATAGACTCGCTTTCAAAATGACTTCTTAGGCTTATCTGCATATTGAGGTTTAGGAGCATTGTGAGTGTTGCTAGCTTCTTGTTGTTTTGCTGCATAGATAGCATTGGAAAGATTGAAAGCAGGCTCTTTAGCTTTAGGAGCGTCAACAACCCCATCATTAACAACATACTTGTTCTTATTCCAAGGTTTGTTCTTGTCTTTACCATTGCCTTTAGCATCTTTATTAATAACAATATCCCCTTTTCTTATAGCTACATCCTCAATCTGATATGCACTTTCAACCATGTCATGGAAGGAGGAGAACAGTTGCTTCCTTAGATCATAAAATAGCTCAGGCACAAGTGTGTTGACGAAAATGTCAATCTTTTCTCTTTCAGGTAGCTGACGAGGATATCAAGAATATAATGACGTCCAACATTGTAAGTAAGTTGCAAATGGCTCACCTTGATGTTGTCTTAGATTACCGAGATCTATCACAGTGACAGGTTGTTGGATGTTGTAAGAGTACTGCTGGGTAAACCGCTGAGCTAACTCATCAAAAGTCTTAAGCGGTGGTGTCAATTTCGCAAACCATTCCAAAGCTTGGCCTCTTAAGCTCCGAGGGAATAAACATAGAAGATATGTGTCTTCATAAAGAAAGTCCATACTAAGAGCATAAAAATGACGCACATGGTCATGAGGGTCACCATCATCATCCTTAATGTCACTAACTATCATACCTCTTTCATTAGTTTTTACAACTATATCTTCTCTTACTATATCATTTTGTACTCTCTTAATTAGTTCTAGAATCTTTCCTATGGGCCATAAACCTATAACTTTCTCAATTAATTCCTTTGTAATTTTCATGGGCTAGTTTAACCACATAATTTTTTCATCAATTCTTCTCAGAATGTATCTTATCCATTCTTCCTCGAGCACAACCACAACTAATATGAATTGCACAAACTTTTTCTCTTCTAGGGGCGCATGAAATTTTTGTTTGACCACTTGTCATTTCCCATCAGTTTGGTGAGATATAATTGTTTAAATGGATTTTTTCCCAAGTCCTCCAAATTGTAGTACACCTATGCCCTCACATCTTTGATTTGCAAAACTCCATAGGGTACATCAGATAATGTTTTCTTAGTGTCGACCTCCATAGATTTATTTAAGGATTCCTTTTGAATTTAGGGTGAGGTCTTTCAATAATATCAACAATAGTAGGTGTCCCCATCCTAAAAAAATGAGTTTTTATTGATTGATAGAGATTTTCACACGTAAATACCTTTTCTTCCCAGAGTTAGGGTTTCTTTGCAAGAAGGTGGAAAATACTTTTGGTTGCCTTTTTTTTTTCTATGAGTCACCTCTTCCTCCTTTTCTTCACTTGAAATATTTAGTGAAAAATGAGGATTTTTTTTACCTTATGTATATGCCCTTTTTTGATTTGATTGTGCAATAAATGCATCATACCCTAAATTATTTTATAAACACTAGTTCACTATTTAAGACTATTAATTTAGGTTGCACACCTTTAAAATTTGATGGAGCATTTCAGTGATCTTTGAGAGACTTTTGTCTGAGCATTTTGGAACTTCCTACTACTTGAATAGATTAAGCATTGACTTCTATAAAGGGTGATTATTGATTTAGAAGTTATACCCCCCAGGCCAGAGGCCTTACCTTAATTACTAATGGAATTTGTAACCTCAGGTCCTATTGCAGACCCTTTAGGTTATTCATTCAAACTCTTTATTTTATTTATTTTTGTTTCATCTTCTTGTGTAGTTCTTCAAATGATACTTATGTCTTTTATTTTCTCTTCTTTGATACCTTTGATCACTTGATTCCAGTTGTACATTGTTTTTCTTTGCTAGTCTCTTACAAAGTGCCTAGATTTGTCACAATTATAAACTCTATTCATTATTATTTTTCTATTTATTGCACACTTCTTAGCAATGTGCCCAAATACATTACATGAAAAACACCTTAATTTTATTGGGTTTAGAGATGATTTCTTCATAACACTTCTACATTTACTTATATTATGACCATGTCTATTTCACTTGAAATATTGACTAGTAAAAGATGCATTGCCTTGATTTATCCTATTTCTACAATGCATAGTCTTATGACTAGATTTATGAAAGATAAAACACTTACCTTCACCTTTTTGAGAATTTTGCTATTTTTCAGATAGCCATTTGTTCTCTCTCATTATATCCAATCCTTTTTGATGTATAGTTGGAAGATTCTCCTTCCTGAAATCCAAGTCCTCTTTTGTCACTTAGATTTCTATGACTTTGAAGCAATGAGTTAGGCTTGGATGAGCTTATCACAAACTTTTCTTTATAGTAATTTGCAATCAAAAGCTCACTTCTTAACTCTTCTTATAGATATTTTGATTCTTTCAAGTCATCACTAAGTCTTATTGATACAGGAGCATCTTGGGTCTTGAGCAATCTTGCATCACCAAAAACATTTCCTATTTTATGTACCTGTCTATTGTTTGTTTTGTAGCTGTTGTTGCTTATGGTTTTATGCTTTTCAAAGTTAAAGTTGTGCCTTGGACCTATTCATGGACCTTCTCCTATGAGAACATAAGGATTGGATGGATCCTATCGAAGTTAGAGCTATTTTGCCTTGCTGTTGGAGCCGTATTTTCCTGCTTTCCACGTGTTGATTTCTTATTGTGTAGCAATTGATCCTTAATGAATTAGACTTTTCAGTCTTGGGGTCTTAAATAGGACCTAAAATAATACCTTTACCTAAACCACAAATCCTAATTCATCCAGAGTTGGGAGTTATGATCATTTTCCTTGGGTATCAATTTTGAGTCTGTTTCACGCAAAACATGGAGTTTTTCATCTTGGGCAGCTCTGTATGATGAGATGAGATATTGCTAAGTTAGGATTATGTTCTTGGATCATGTGTGGACCTAAATGTAACCTTGCATTGATTTTTTTTCATTCTTTCTTTAGTTTTGGTTTACTCTTCCTGGTTGGACCTATAATGTAATTAAATGCTTGATTGGATGGCTTGTGTCTTAGCTGGCTATATATTGGGAGCTTGGGTTGATGTAGAGGGGGCAGTAGAATGAAAAAAGATAGATAGGAAGGTAGAGAAGATATGATGAGAGATGAGTCTCTATTTTGATAATCTCTTTGTATAAGGCCGAAACTTGGAAGGCCTCACAGCCAGGCATGTTGAATGAAATTCTATTTTGAAGCATTATATTATTATATTCTACTATGGTTGTTGTTGTTGTAAGTGCTGGTGTAGGTTTGGACTATCCATTGTTGGATCCACCATCCCTGCCCTACACTAGGTGGTATCAGACCTTGAAGAATCAAAGTGTGTGGATAGATCACCGAAGGTGTGGCAGTTTGCACTAGGACCTTAGATTGAAGATGCCTCTAAGGAGAGCTCATGAGATCTCAAAGGAAGAGCTTGCTAGAGAATTCAATCTTGGTAATTTTAGGGCTTTCCAGAAACAAGTGCAAGATCTACAAGAGGAATTGAGAAATAAGAATACATCAAAAGAAGATAGTGAAGATGAATCTAAGGAAGAAGATCATTTGAAGAAGCTAGGGATCTAGAAGAGAGTAGAATCTTGAAGGCTATGTCTAAAATTGGGAAAAGACCTAAGATCAAAGTTTCTACATTTGCTGGAAGCCTTAGGCCAGAAGAGTTGATTGATTGAATTAATGAGATAGATGAATATTTTGAGTATGAAGAAATAGAAGATCCTGATAGAGTTTGATTTGCAAAGACTAAGATGAAGGATCATGCAATATAAGGTGGAGAGAAGTTCAATTGGAAAGAAGTAGGAGAGGAAAAGAAAAGATCACTAGATGGAACCGAATGGTTGACAAGTTGAAAAATTAATTCATCCCGGTGGATTATGAGTTAGAGATGTTTAAGAATATGAAATCCTTGAAGTAGATAAACAAATCAGTACAGGAGTATATTGAGGAGTTTTGTACAAAACCCTAATTAGGACTGGTCATTCTAAAGCTAATAAAGAGAAATTTGCTAGGTATATTTATGGCTTGAGACCTAGTATTCAAGAAGAGTTACTTATTGTTCGGATGACAACTATAGGAGATGCTTATTAGATGGCATTAAATATTGAGGAAAAGGTGACCAAGAGGTTTGAAGGAAGAGAAAATAATAAGAACTAAGGTGGTAAGACTAGTGAAACAATTGCTGGAGGTAATGTGGTAGAGAATCCTAAGAAGACTGATGAAGGATCTGGAAGTGGTCAAGCTGCTAATAACTACAATAATGGACATAGAGGGATATGGAGAAATGAGTTCAAAGGTACTTGTTTTCAGTATGGTGAGAAGGGTCATAGAAGTTTTCAATGTCCTAGAAAAATAGTTTCACTAACTGCCGAAGAAGACATAGAGACTGTTGCAGAAAAAGGTGAATTTCTTATCACTAGGAGGTTGGGTACATGTGCTAAGGAACTAGTGCAAAGAAGAAATTTGTTCAGAGCTAGATTTAAGTGCAAGAATAAGGTATGTAATGTTATAGTTGATGGTGGCAATTCTGAAAACTTTATTTCAGAAGAGATACTTAGTAAATTGAATTTGGAAAGGAATAAATAGCCTAACCTTTATCATATTAGTTGGATACAAGATGTGTCTAAGGTTAGGATTGAAGAGAAATTATTGGTTAATTTTCAGATTGGATCTTATCATGGTGAAATATTATGTGATGTATTACCTATGGATGCTTGTCATCTATTGCTCAGGAGACCTTGGAAATTTGATAGACATGTTATGTTTGATGGTCATGCAAATACATATGTGGTAATGCATGGTGGATCCAAGCATAAGTTGTTACCTTTGTAGGAAATAGGGACTAGGGATGTGGAGTTATTAGGTGTTGTCCTTGTGATAGTGACAAACATCAGAAGAAGAGAGTTGATGAACCTATTCCTGTGGATGAGAGTGAGCTAATTTTGAAAGGAAAGGAGAATGATACAACTAAGGAAATTATAGAGATTAAGAGGCAGATGGACTTTTTGACAAAGATAGTGCAGAAAATGATGACACTAGTGACATAGAGGAATGCAGATGATGCTGAGCTGATTAGTAAGTTTGGAGGAACTATGGTTCAGTGAAGCACTAGTGTAATAAATAGTCGAGAGGATGGTCAGAGTAAGTTTTGTAGAAAGGAAAGATGAGAAAAGTGCAAGGCAAGATAATTTGCTGAGCGTGATAATAGATAAAGTCAAGACAACATGGAATGAAGGAAAAGAGGAGATATGGGTTAAGAACATATATGGCATACCTATCTTGATTCACTTATGATGTTCATGAGAACAATTTTTTTATTTACCTGGGGTGTCTAATGCAGGAGCATCTTGGGTCTTGAGCAATCTTGCATCGCCAAAAACATTTTGTGTTTTATGTACCTGCATGTTGTTTATTTTGTAGCCATTGTTTCTTATGGTTTCATGCTTTGTGAAGTTAATTTTGTGCCTTGGACCTATTATACGACATTCTCCTATGAGCGCATAAGGATTGGATGGATCATGTCGAAGTTAGAGTTGTTTTGCCTTGCTGTTGGAGCCGTATTTTCCTTCTTTCTGTATGCTAATTGCACATCGTGTAGCTGTTGATCTTTAATGAATCAGCCTTTATGTTCTTGAGGTCTTAAATAGGACCTAAAATAATACCTTCACCTAAGACCAAAAATCCTAATTCATCAAGAGTTGGGAGTTATAACCATTTTCCTCGCTATCAATTTTCAACATGTTTCACGCGAAACGTGGAGTTTTTCATCTTGCGTAGTTCCGTATAATGAGATAAGATATTGCTAAGTTAGGATTATGTTATTAGATCATGTGTGGACCTAAATGTAACCTCACATTGATTTTTATTCATTCTTTCTTTAGTTTTGGTTTACTCTTCCTCGGTGGACCTATAATATAATTAAATGCTTGATTGGATGACTTGTGGCTTAGCTAGCTATATATTGGGAGCTTGGGTTGATGTAGAGGGGGAAGTAGAATGCAAAGAGATAGATACTAAGTTAGAGAAGATATGATGAGAGCTGAGTCTCTATTTTGATAATGTCTTTGTATAAGGCCGAAACTCGGAAGGCCTCACAGTCGAGCATGTTCAATGAAATTCTATTTTGAAGCATTATATTGTTGTATTCCATTGTGGTTGTTGTTGTTGTAAGTGCTAGTGTAGGTTTGGACTATCCATTATTGGATCCTCCATCCCTGCTCTGCACCACTTATACATTCCTTAGATTTCTCTTTAAAGGATTGTTCTATGTTTTCTTCATTTTTTCTTCTTTCTTCAATATATCTTGTCATTTTCATCATTATAGATGACATTTCATCCTTTAAATTGGCATTCTCCAAGCACAATCTCTCACACTTTACAATATTTTCATTTAGATCATGGTTTAGCTATTCATCATCTAAACTTTCTGGTTCTTTCTCCTGTAATTGATCACAAAGCTCTGATCTCTTCCTCTTGGTTTTCTTGAGTTGTTCCTTGAGCTATACAATAAAATCATCTTCTTCTCTTGATTATCTTTTGGTCTTATCTAAGTCATTAAGTGTGATCATAAGATAATTTTGTAGACAAGATTCCAATGTTCCTTCAGAAATTACCCTCAAGTTGTTAGGATTTTAACAAGGGACCTAGGCTCTGATACCAATTGTTAGAGTGAAGGAACACTAACAGGGGGGAGGGGTGAATTGGTGTTCTCTTAAATTTAACAATTAATAATTAAATCCAAAATATTATTGAAACAACTTATGAAATCATAAGAACTTGTAATATGTCATATTAGCTCACTTGAGTTGTAAACATGGAAGAACATAAAGTATAAAGTCATCAAACTCACATATCATAACACAAGTATTTTTACATGGAAACCCTATTAAGGGAAAAACCATGGTGGGGATGGAACCCACAAAGACATTTATTTTGTAGAATAAAAGTCTTACATATAAATATAGAGATTTCTCATGCAATTAAGCTCACTTTGTAGAGCTCACTATTCTAATATGAGATTTAGGCTACAACCCAAAAGAAGACTCACTGTCTTACAAAATGATCACTAATCTGATCACAGATTATTGAACTATCAAAATGACATCTACCATATTTCTCATTACATTTCCATATAAGATTGAATGCTGAGTAGATTCAAAAACAAAAATTGATTGTTTTGTTACCCCTATTTTTATAACAAAAACATGATATATCTATATATTATATTAGATCCTCCTTAATCCCATTTATTTCTTCCTTTAGTTCATCAAAATGATCTCTGATCTACTTCACCACCTTAACACACCCTTATTAGATCATTATATAGGTCTGCATCAAAAGATTTCATTAAACAAGTCGGCTTTCCCTAAAGCATTCTTGGAGAGATAAAATAATTCTATCAATGTCGGCTACTTCCTCAATTTGATATGTTTCCCTCCAAAATAAATCAAATAAGGTGGATAACTATATCAGTGATATAATCCAATTATCAAAGTTAGAGCTAATTATGTTTTCCAATGTCCACACCAATATCTAATTGCTCTGTTGGCCTACAACTATGTTAACTGAACAAAACTACTTCTTAGATCTTAAAAAAATCATTGATTCTTAACATTATGCCTTCCAATTCAGTGTGACTGACCCATACACATTTCTCAAGTTTCCCTTAGATGCACACTACAAAATATTTCTTTTTTAGATCTCATCGAACCCTTCTATGTAGCCTACTAGTGTACTTTGTTCTTCATCCTGGACATAGTTAAATCTTCAATTTGATATTTGGTATGAACTCCAAACCTATCATGAACCTATATAGTATAGGTAGACATCGTATAGTTTCCATCAATGAAAAAATTCACTCATAATGATTATTCTATACAATGTCTCTTGCCAAAAGTCCTACCATAGAAAATGCACCAAGGTAGCCACAAAATAATCCTTAAATTCTACACAAATTAAGTGCTTACAATTTCTAGGATGGTACATATACTATTCAAAATTACATTTTAAATATATAATTTTGTATTCAAAGATGAACAGATAATGGGGAAAATAATTTGGAACATCACTAACTAAAAAATAACTACAAAAACCATAAAGAATGAACATTTTGTAGACAACACATTAAAAGGTGGAACAAACCTATTTTAAACAATAATATCATATAGCCCATGTAGTACTCAATGGGACATATTTAATTATTTTTAATAATAATATTTTCACATTACCTATTAAATTTTTTTTTCATTTCCTCTCCAAGCCTCCTTAAAATCAAAGCATACACCAATTAGGCTCATGTGATACACCATACCTTATTTTAAAGAGCTAGCAAAATTAAAATGTGATATTTTAATGGACATATATAAACATTTTGATTTGCAAATAACATCTCATATCTTATCTTGGACAAACATATCCAACAAGAAGGGACATGCTCATCATTATCTTATTTAATTCTCACAAATTATCTCAAGCTATCTAATTTATAATGAAAATATATTTTTCCTTATACTAGTGCAACCTCACTCCTAATTTGTATTATATTGGTTATTTTAAGATCCAAGAGTACCCTAGAAATGTTCCTTTTTCATGCTGATGCAGATAAAATGTAACTTGATCAATATTAAGATGTGCTTGATACCAAAGAAAATATTAGAGGAGATACATAATATCTTTTTCAATTGAATCCCTAATATACTCTCATCCATAACCAAAAATAACAACATATATTATCCTTCATTACTGGTGAACTCATAATTCCACATGTTTGTTTTGATGGTATTACTACAAAGGAAACATGGAGAGAAGAATCTAATGAGGTTACTAGTGAATTGAATTATAATAATTATAGTTTTACAACTTGAGCATAAGGAAATATATAAGCTAGGTGATTTAAATATAAGTATCATGTATGGCAATATAACTTATAATATAAATATAGAGAAGTCACAAGTCTTCCAATATAGGATGAACATGATAAATATATGATAAAAATTATAAATTTAAAGTGATATAGAAAAATTAGAGCAAAAAATAATAAGATGAAGATATCTGGAATAAATTTCTAAAACATGAGCACATTTTATGAGACAAAGAATGTGTGTGCTTCTATTTTATGATCCAAAATATGTGCTCATATTTTACTATTTTAGCACAAACACATTTTTTTAAATTATAAAATGCATCTAGACATTTTATAAGCCAAACAATAATGTTATGTGATTTTAAACATAATTTGAGTGTCTCATATAGAAAATTAGACATTCGGTCACTTTGTCTATGGTTATTTCCATGTACTCACCTAAGTACATTTTTTTATAGAAATATAGATAAACTATAATGATGTGATATTATGGATTCATTAGAAATATATGGATTTCTACATGATAGCATTTCAAAATCTTTTAAAAATCCTTAACGAAATCCAATTACCAAAATCTACCATGTTTATTGCCAATTAATACATTTTTAACTTTTTAGACTTCATGATGACATCATTTAATTTACTCTAGGATGCACCTTATGAATGTAATTTCTCAAATACCCAAACAAGAAATTTAATATATATCAAGTTTTGATATTACATGAAATTTTAGCAAACAATAGATAAGAGCCAATGAAGAAGAAAAATTAAATGATACTATGAAAAATGCTAGTTTTGATTTTTTTAAGAAAATCCCTACAAAATGTAGGTAAACTATAAAGCATATCTACTAAAGGCACGATTCTACTATCAATACTAAATAGAATTCATGAAACTTTAAGACACCATACATTCATAAAAAAGTGTGATAATACTATCTCTTGAGAACAAATGGCTAATTTCCTAAGTAAAATTACCTAAATATTAGTCATATAAATGTTATATTAGTCATATAAATGTTAATTTTGATATGTGTGTCCATAATCAAAGACAAACGAGAATATTTTTTTATTTTTCTTCAAGCTCAATATTGTCGACATCAAATGTATTCAATTTTTAGACATTTTGGCCCAAGATGTTTTATTTGAATACAATTGTGTTTATTTATTTTATGATTTTGTAGCTGTGATATGGATTCATTGTGTGGATTTAGAAGTTATCTCTTAGGTGGAGCATTTCAGCAAGAGACCTATTGGTCATTAGGGAAGTGGTCCATACTTGATCAACAAGGCATTCTCAATTCCTCACCAAGGCAAGGCACTCTAAGTGAAGGTTGAGACAAAGGGAACCATTGACTTCTTGTAACTATTTGAGGAGTGGGATGAGTTTGTCACCTCCATATTGACGACCTTAACCATTAACATTATATAATTGTTTGAGTGGGGTGGGGTTCACGACCTCTATATTAAAGACTTTTATAGCTTTGAGGTGAGGATGGTTAGATTCTTATCTTTAACATAGTAGATTTTTTAATGTAACCATTTAATTTATTTTCATTGTTGTCATTTACAATTTTACATATTATCTAAAAATGTGTAAAACTATGAAGTACAATATTAATAACAAAATTATATGATTTATTATCTATAATAATCTTTATATAACTAAAAATACTAAAAAAATAAACTAATCCACATCTTTAAATATAATTTTATAATTTTAAATATTCATCAAAATATAAAATAAATAAATTATATTATTATAGTTATCGCAAACGTAAAACTAAGTCTGTCGGTTTTCACCCTAAATAAAATAAATAAATTATGAATTTCCCGGTTTTAAATAAACGATAACATAATTAGTGATCATGATTAATCGTAAAACTTGTCATTTATTATGAATAATCATTCTAGGTCTTAAAAAAATTTGCAATTATATAAAGTTGAAATATTATTCATCTGGTATAAAAAGTTAAATTAGCCAACGAGATTGTTTTAAGTGCAACAATAAGGAGTATTATCGTGCAGTCTTATGTGCCTTGGATACATTTAAGAGACTACAATGTTTGTTTATTATTTATTTATAAACTAGTTTGTCTTAAATATCGCAAGTAGAGAAAAAACAACGAGCGATGAAATATGATATATCATCCACTTGATCTAAACTAGAAGAGATCATTTAAAAATGTAGCATCACAAGCAACCCTGCAATTCAATATAACATCGACTCACAGTTATCAACACCTATGTTTAAAAATACATTTCCTAATATCGAGAATGGTTCATAGTGGAAGCATAGTCATATAGCATGTTCAAAAGACACCATTGAGAAGAAACCCAAATAGCAAGGCCAGCATCATAAACATGTATCCTTCAATGCCTCGGCTATTCCCCACTCCTGCAACAATGACAAACATTGGAGCTTATTAAAAAAATTACGATGTTTTAGAGTCATCAAAATCAATTAGAAAAGAAAATGAATGATACAAATGTAATGTTACCATGATTGGTAGGGGCAGGAGCAGGGGCCTGGTTATCAGCATAGATATTTGGAAGAGATGTTGCAATGATTAGGATCACCATTATCATATAACCCATGTTCAGTGCCATTTTAACACAACGAAAAACAGCTGAATAACTTTCTTTTTGACGAAGATTGGCTGTGAAGGGGAATTGAGAAGATTGAAAATGGCAGAGGCGGAGATGGGCTTAAAAAGGAGAAAATGGGTGAGGGGGAAAAAATAGAGGAAAGTAGAATTTGAGAGTGTGTTCATGCAAGGACGTTTCCGTTATGAAAATGGAATACTTATAATTTTCTAATGAAAGAATGTCTTAGACGGCAGTCGAGGAGAGAATTAGAGGAAATTTCTCATCTTACATCTCAGTACAGGAGTCTGGGAGGAAAGGCGACGAGTACTTACAATGCAAAGTGGCTTCCTGCTTGATCTTTAGCTGTTCAGCTATTTTGGATGGGTTTTCGATCTCATATTTATTTATATTATACTATTTTGTATTATAATAAAAATGGTGATTCCCTATTTGAAGTTGAGCGGCTGACTTTGGACATCAACGGTGCAGATTGTTTGACATGGGTGGAAGACGATGAAAGTCATCGCAAACGTCGAATTTTAGGTCTGTCGGTTTTCACCCTCATTCTGACAGCGACACGTTTCTCCGATTTGAGCGCCGATGTTTGGCTTAGATAGCTTCGAGTAGGCTGAGGTTTTGTCATCCAAGCCAAACTAACTCTCATTTCTGCACAGAGAGGGGAGGATGATGGTGAAAGGTGGTTGTGTCTAGGTGTTGGGATATGAAGTCATATGATCTTTTCTATTCTTGTCTTTTTATTTGATAACTGTATATGTGTATAGGTAGATGTGTACAGATTATGAATGTATTGTAAATTGGTTAATCATTAATAAGAGATTTCCATGTTTTGAAAGTGGACATAGGCAAATTTGTCGAACCACTATAATCTGTTGTGTTATGTTTTTTGTTCTATTTCTCTATTGCTGTCTTAGTTATGTTTATTAATTTTATCAGGTAGATTAAAACTTACAATTGGTATCTAAGTTTGGTTAAAATGAAGGAGCAGATATGGAATACGATGATGCTCTTATTTTGACTACAACAGAAGTTGCAACAAATGGTTGGGTGCTCGATACAAGAGCATCATTTCATTCTACCTCGCACAGGGAGTTTTTCAAAACCTTTCGAAGCGACAATTTTGGTAAGCTATTTCTCACAGATGATAAATTTCTTAATATTGTTGGAAAAGGAGATGTTTTTCTAAAACTAGCCAATGGAAATAGTTTGCTGTTGTGGGATGTAAAGTATGTTCCCCAACTTATAAATAATTCAATTTCAGTTGGGCAATTGTTCTCTCAAGGATTTAATGTCAGGTTGGAATCTATTAAATGGAAGGTGACAAAAGGGTCCTTAGTAATTGCAAAAAGAACTAGATTGGATCGTTTATATCTGTTAGAGAGTCATAATGAAGTGGGAGTTGTGATGATGATCCCTAATGATGGCATGAATATTGGCACAAGATTTCTAAGAATTCACCTAACCAAGAAGATAGAAAGAAGTAGTTGAAACGAAAGATAAGAACTTGGGAAATAGAAATTAAAAACTCTGATTTTAAGAAATTTAAAATAGTGTCTCGTGAGGAAAGAGTTGCTTCTATTGAATGTGAAATTGTGCCAGTAGAAATATATGGAGTCGATGATTTAAGTCAAAGAAAACATAGAGTGATTTTCATTGCAGAATATTTGGAAAGGGAAGAGTCAAAATCAGTGGTGCAGGAGGAGCATAGTGACGACAAGACCAATAGAAAAGAAAGGATTAGTTTCACACAAATGGACTTCAAGACATAATTGTGTTGTAACTTTTCTCCTAGGATGGAGGAGTTGCGGGAGCCCTCTCCCAACTGGCAAGAAGTTGTTGCCCAACAGGAGCCACTGAATCTATAGGCTATACAATGGAGTGGCGACAACAATAACGACCACCATCATCGACATTCTTAGATGATGATAGAGATAGTGATAGCATCACTCAGCTTGGCTAAAGCCATTGTCCTTGGCGCTAGCGGCAGAGACGAGATGAAGGGTGGCTCTAGCTTGTCTAGAGAGAGCGTGGTTTTCAGCCCGGAGCCCACCACTAGTGATAAAGTTGGGAATGAATTATTTGTTGCCAACGGTGTGGGAAGTAGAAATGGTGTTGGTGCAAATGGGGTGTCTCATAAACCAATGAGTAGCTCGCGTGCGCACCTATTGTTAGAATAACTGAGAGGGGGGGTTAATTAGTTAAATAATTGTCTCATAAACCAATGAGTAGCTCGCGTGCGCACCTATTGTTAGAATAACTGAGAGGGGGGGTTAATTAGTTAAATCAGTTATCCTAAAGTCCCAAACTCCCAGATGTACTTTTCAAAACCTTTTCTATAATTCAAACAACTTGGTAAGATAAAATATGAATCTTTCTATTTATTTACCGAATACCAGTAATTATCCAAACTGTGATTACCAATTAAATCAAATATGTAGTATGTAAAGTATGATAGAAAAAAAAATCATAACAAATAACACATAACACAATGATTTAACATGGAAACCCTACTAAGGGAAAAACCACCTGGTACCGGTAACTCAAAATATTTCAATCTTCTAAAGTGAGCTCGGTTAGGAGCCAACCTTGTTAAAGGTTATAATACACATTGTTAGGTGTGACCTAGTTAGAGGATTTATCACTAACAATTAACTTTTGACCATCATTCACTATGGGGTCAACAAGATAACAATTAACATTCCTTGAATGTCATATGGTAATATAAAAAGACTGTTAGGTCCACTCGGTTAAGAGATTTTTTTGAATCAATGGTTAAATTGATACAGTTCTGATCTGATTCAAATACAACACAAGTGCAAATATTGAGATCTATGCTAAGCTCATAAAACTCATTTGATCATTAATCAATTCACTTCCTCAATATTTCCCCAACTTACTTTACTTGGTGTATATATCTCTGATGCTCGGTTATGCTTGCAGCTCGGTTCTATCTATAATTAGTTTGATCAGGAATTCATGGATAATGTCTTCACATGAAATATTCTATAGTCTATATTTTATCCGTCATGTTTCAACAATGAAACTCGTGTCTCTTAAATAGAAAAGTAAACCATTTTCATATTAGCCATAAGATTTTGCCTCTTAATCTCCTTCATCCATTTTGTCACTTAAACCTTCCTTGAGAGATGTATCAATAATACATTTCAATCTCATCCTTTAGATCATCTTTGAATTATGTCATTTATGGATCTTATAACTAACTTCATCTATAACCTCAAAATCATAACAACTTCTAGCTCATCAATTTCAATCAGTTGTTCTTAGCATTTAATATTTTCATAAATACTAGGTTAATATTGAATGCATCGGTGATAACTAACTCGGTTATTACTGTCACTTAGTATACACTGCACTGGCTCGGTGTATATAGAAGTCTTCAATTACCGACCACATTAACTTGTTCAATTCAAATCTCTTCTTCATAATCGAATAATGTAACATGCTCAAGTCAACAATATAAAGGCATAGACTCATCAATAAGTTACCCAATGTATACCTTATCCTTATTTGTCATATCCATCTTTTCCTTATGTAGATATCTCATTTCTTCACCATTTCTTCCTTCTACAAATATTCAGATATTTGTAACTATCATGATAAGTATAGTCAAAACTAGTTGACATCAATGGCAACATATTGACTGATTTAATCATCTTACATATCACTTTAATAGCTCACTGATCTCTAATCATTGTCTCTTCAGTTCACCTAGATATTCAATCAGTTGTAGGTCATCAATCTCTCCCTTTGGCATTGATGGCCACACAAACAATATGAAATATGTCATACACATACCAAACATTTGTTCTACAACTATATAGATAAATGTTGTACTCGGTAAGCTCTCCCTAGCTTGACATTTAATATGTTTAATGACTACAAACAACATTCCATGCAGACTCTCCCTATGAAATTTGATCTTTTTCAGTTCTCTGATTCTTTCTCATGTTCTCATCAACAGATATTTCATACAATTTCTCTCATGTTAGTTCTCTCTCCCTTTGACAACAATGCCAAAGAAAATAAATAACTCTTCAACAACCAAATTATTCTCCGTTGTTCGGTCTAGATCAGGTACCTTCATGTACTGATAAATAATTCTCTTGTTCTAGCTTCTACAATCTTTCACAACCTTAGGAATCCTAAAGTGTGAGCTATGTGCATCAACATGAATGATTTTCTGATAAAGTATAGGTTGATGCAACCTCCTAATCACCTTGATGAATGATAGATAGGGTATGAACCCCTAGTGTAGACCTCAAATACTCAAAAGTGTAATTCATTAAGGGCTTGGTAAAAATATCAACAAGTTATTCTTTAGATTTCAGAAATTCCAGTTTCACCTGCTTCTCTTGAACTTGTTCCCTTAAGTAGTGATACTTAATAGATATGTGCTTTGTTTTCAAATCCATAACTAGATTCTTGGAAATGTTTATAGCACTTGTGTTGTCATGATATATAATCACTGGAGCAGTGATCACCTCATTCATTCCTTCCAACACTTATTTTATCCAGGCAATATTTGAACAATTTGCAGCAACAACAACATACTTTGCTTCAGCAGTAGATTGAAAAATGCATAACATACTCTACTTCAATAGTAGACTGAGAAATGCATGCTTGTTTCTTTCTTATCCAAGTCACAATCCTTTCTCCTAAAAAGAATGCTCCAGCAGTTGTGCTCTTCCGATCATCAATGTTTCCAACCTAATCTACATCAGTGTAAACTTGGAGTTCAAATTTGTCTTCCTTTGTGTACCATAAACCAATATCTTTTTTCTTCTTCAAATATCTCAAAATCCGTTTAACAATAACCATATGTGAATCTTTAGGATTGGCATAAAATCTTGCCATAATCCAAACTGTATGTGCTATATCAGGCCTACTATGTACCACATACATCAGTTTTCCAATCATTGATCTGTACATTGTCTGATTTACCTCAGTTGATTCATCATCCCTTGCTAACTTACATCCTATCACCATCGGTGTTCCTACCGGTTTTGAATCATTCATGCCAAAAGTCTTTAACACTTCCTTAATGTATTCTAATTGAGTGATAAAAATCCCATCATTCTGTTGTATAATCTGAAAACCTAGAAAGAATTTAATCTCTCCAAACATCGACATCTTGAAAATTCCTTTCTCATTTCATCAGCAAAATATTTACAAATCAAATCATGTCCTCCAAAGATTATGTTATCAATAAATATTTCAGCAATTAAAATATTATCATCAGATTCTCCTTTCATGTACAAATTACTATTATCACTTGTCCTTACAAAGCCAATACTGATAAGATAAGCATGTAGTCTTTCATACCATGCTCTCGGTGCTTGCTTCAATCCATACAGAGCTTTGTGTATAGTCTAAAAACCATGCTCTTCTAATTTGGATCAACAAAACCTTTCGGTTGTTCTATGTAGACCTCCTCCTCAATAATTCCATTCAGAAATGTTGATTTCACATCCATTTGATATACTTTGAATCCCTTATGTGAAGTATATGCAAGTAATATACAGACTCTTTCAAGTCTTGCTACTGGTGTAAAAGTTTCACCATAGTCTATACATTCTTCTTGTGCATACCCCTTGCATACAAGTCTTGCCTTATTCCTAGTGACCTCACCATTCTCATTTAGGTTATTTATGAAAATCTACTTAGTGCCAATCAAATTTTTATCATTCGGTCTCAGTACCAATGTCCATGTCTTATTTTTATCAATCTGTTCAATTTCCTCATTCATAGCATTAACCAATTCCTCATTTTCAAGTGCATCTCTAACATTCTTAGGCTCAAATTTAGAAAGTAAGCATGTGTTTTGTCTTAACTTACTTCGGGTCATCATTCCAGCTTGTTTGTCTCCAATGATTTGGTTCTGCAGATGGTGTCTTCTAACAAATCTTGCCAGCACTTATCTTCTTTTCTCATCATTCAATTTAGGTTCATTTTGTTCCTCGATAGCTTCTTCCTCATTCTCGGTTTTCATTGTTAGGAATAGTCCTAAGAGATAACTGAGAGGGGGGGGGGTGAATCAGTTATCTACAAGTTTCAATTCTTTATCCAATTAAGTATACTTAAACATAAAGCATAAACATGATGAAAGAACACTTGAACACAACATCAATATTTTGGTTACATGGAAACCCAAATAGGTAAAAAATCCGATGGGAATTCACACCCACTAATAATTTACACTAGTGTATTATGATCCTTGTTAGAAGATCCTAAACCATATTAGGAGTTATCTTCACAATGCATTTAGTACAGTGACCTAGTCAAGGGTCAGACCCTGTTAGGAGTCTTTTATAATTAACCCTTTTAGGGGTGAGGAAACATTGTCCGAGAGCACACTGCTCAAAGGGGTGAAGGCTACAACCTTCTAAATAATAGATATACACTATATCTTGATCTTGGTGAACTACGCTTTGACCTTCTATCTAGATCAGTTCCAATGTATAGCATAAAATCTTTACTTGGTCACATAGACCTTCTGCTGATGGCTCAACACTTCACACACTCTACTCTACTCTTCACAATCGACTCAACCATAATTTCGCAATAAAAAATAACTGCCTATAAATATCTTTCCTCTAAATGATATAATCAAGTCAGCCTATTAGAACTAGCTTGAAATCATATTAGAGAAACCATAACATACTCCAATAACAATTCTGTCAGCTCTACTAAGCACGCAACACAATCTAGGACCTCTCCAATATTAATAAATGTAGACGCACACTACACACTGTCGGCTCTACCAAAGTAACTAAAAATTTATCCTCAAGTTGAATTACATTATGCATTCTTAACCAAACATTCTTAACTCTTCTCCAATCTGTAATCAAATGGTGCATACCAAAATGATAAGCACAACTCCTGAACCAATATAATCTTTGTCAGCTCTTCTAAATATACACAAGAAACTACTACTGGTGAATAGCGACTACATAACTTCACTTCTAATTATCATCAGAGTCTATGTCCATGATTGTAACATCACTAACATGTCCTCATCACATATCCAAAGCTGCAAGGCTCCATGATGACTATAGGGACAATCACTCACAGAACACTACATGTAACTCTATCAGGAACACTGCTAACACAAGCTACTACATAATTTTCTATACTAATAGTTAACCTCAGTGTCCATGATATCATGTTGATAACATGTCCATGCTTAATATACTCAAATCTTATTGCATAAGTCTTCCACACATGTTACTTACCATATGTTGTCATCAATGACAAACATATAGTCAGCACTAGCTTGCTGAAAAATCTCCAACAATCTCCCCCTTTGGCATTAATGACAACATATAGAATAAAAAACACCACCAACCCAAATGACCAAATATTTTATAACATTATCCATTTCCTCATCAAAACTCCCCCAAGGATGAATCCTCCATCTGCTATAATATTCTTTGAACATTCTCCATTTTCTCAACTAAACTGCTTTCATGACTGAATACTGCTCCCCCTTAGTATATTACTCCTTCTTTAATTTTCTTTTTTCATGACTATATATTACTCCCCTTTTGACATCAATGGAAAAGGGTGTGAATCATTTTAAGCATCGGTACTACTCCTGAAGTAGAATAGTCAACCATCCATCAGTCCCTGGGGACTGGTGCTCTTTCTTCTTTTTTCTAAGAAGAATCAAGGAAGGGAATTACTCCCAGCTTCTCCCTGAGATACTCAAAAGTATCCTTTTGCAAAGGCTTTGTGAATATATCTTCTAGTTGTTCCTTTTTGCTTACATAGTCCAACTTGACTTCTTTCTCTGCCACTTTCACTCTAAGGAAGTGATACTTAATCTCTATGTGCTTTGTCTTTGCATGCATCAGTGGATTCTTTGACATGTTGATAGCACTAGTATTATCACAATGAATAGCAATAGGATAATCAATATGAATACACAAAGTCCTTTATCATCTGCTTGATCCAAATAATTGTATAACAATTCAGGGCTACTACAACATACTGTGCTTCTGCTGTTGACTGAGAAATACAATTTTGCTTCTTGCTTGTCCAAGTGACAAGTTTGTCACTGTAATGACCCCTACCAATAGGTGCCAATAAATAAACCCTCAAAAATGCAACTCAAGATGTAGATAGAAAATTATTTTTGAGTATATGAGTTCACTATCCCAAAATTTTAGAATAATAGATAGCAACCAAATACCATCTAAAACACTATCAATGATGTAGGAAATTGCTCAAAACCATCTGCCTACGAGAGTCCATGATAGGAAAATCCACTGAAAAATGACATCACTAAAGAGGGGACATGATAGTCTGCCCCTCCTAAAATTGCTTGCCCTCAAGCAATCTCAATGCTAGGTGCTGCAAAATATCTTCTCCCTCCCATGTGGCATCCTCCTCAGGCAAATTTATCCACTTCACCAAATACTCCTTGATGGTCCTCCTATAGGGCTGCCTCTCTCTACTATCAATGATGTACTCAGGAAAAAGAACCAACTTCCCCTCATCATCCAATGGAGGAAGAACTGCTGAAGGCATAACATGCTGACCCAACGCCTTCTTGAGGTGTGACACATGGAAAACATTTTGTACCCTGCTATCTGCTGGAAGCTCAATCTCATATGTCATCTCTCCAATACACTTGATAATCTTGAAAGGACCATAGTACCTAGGCTTTAGCTTCTCTGACCCACTCTTCCCAAGAGTAGACTGTCTACAGGGCTGCAACATGAGATAAACCATATCACCAACTTCAAAAATCCTCTCTGTCTGCTTCTGATCTGCATACTGCTTATGCTAATTCTGTGCCCTAGCAATATTATCTCTGAGAGCATCAATAATGTCCTTGTTCTCCTAAAGCAAATCTCCAGCATGAGGAACTTGAACATCACTCATAAGTAAATCCAAAAAACTCAGTGCCTCATAACCATATAGTGCCCTGAAAGGAGTCATCTGAATAGACATGTGGTATGTGGTATTGTAGCAATACTCACATAGAAAATCCACCTAACCCATGCCTTCTGCTGCCTTGCCACATAGTTCCTCAAGTAGCCTTCCACCCACTTATTTACTATCTCAGTCTTCCCATCAGTTTGCAGGTGGTAACTGGTGCCAGTCAATCCACCTGGATCCCAAATGTAGTCATGAACTGTACTACTATCAATCAACGTAGGCTCCTACAATATTCTCTACAATATAACCAAGAGGAATCCATAATCAAATTGACAAATACAGCTCAACCAAACTCCAAAATCACAACTGCCATAGTCAGGAACCCACGAGACACAAACTCTCAGAACATCAGAACCCAAGTAAAGTGGACAACTCAAACTGCCAACACAGTAAATATGATCAACGCATCCCACTGGCCTATGTGTAATGTACAATCCAACTCTACAACAATGGTGAACACTCCCGAATGGAATTGTACCAAGTATGGAGAATCCACACACTATACAACTCTTGCAGTCAACACAACTCTGTAGATCACCGACCACTGTCTCATAACCATAACTCCCATGCACTGCTGATGGCAAAAAGACATCATGAGATAAATAGAAAGAAATATAACCCAAACCACATCTGCCTACCATCAAATCCTCAACATAAGCATCAAAAGAAAACTAATGTACATACCCTATAGTATAATGTTGATAAAAAGAACCAACCTCAGTCAACAGCTCACCATGCATAGGTGATACAACCCACTGTGGCTGATCACCAACTAAGTCAGGAGATGTCATAGCCAAAGGAGTAGAATCAATAACAACAACCACTGAAGCATCACTCCCAAACTCCTACTTTAAGTCATGTATTATCAAACTATCAACTGCAAAACCTATTGCCATCTCATGCCCATCACAACTCTCATCTCGTGGCATCAAACCATCCCATAACTGATGACAAGCACTAATGACCAAAGTACATCTATGTATCATCATCTCATCAACATGGTCATAAAGGTAAACTGGTGAGTATACCTCACAGTGTAATGCCAATAAGATGCACCAATCTCAGTCAGTGACTCAGACTGTAATCTAGATGAAACTAACTGCAACCAATCACTAACCAAGTTGGAACTACCTACTACCTCTGAAGACACCACCAAGGGAGTAGTATCACTAGTAGGAACCATGCCAACTACCGGCTCACCAACATTACACATGATCTCTGATAAAACATCACTAGTCTCCATACCATTAGTAGTAGAGACCACCACCATGTCAGGCATACCACAACAATCTGCTGTAGCACCCAACTCAATTGAACCTGACTCTAGTGGAAATGAACTTGATATGCCAATCTTAGTATCGAGGATGGATGCATCCCCATCTCCACTGTCTCTAACAATCTCGACCATGGACATCCTTGGATCACCAGACACCACAACCTGTGATTGAATAGAATCTGGTAAAGATGGCAGTCACTCTAACTCCATGGTCACCTCAACCAAATGAAACTATGACTCCTCAAAAGCCAACTGTGTACTCTCAAGAATCTCAAAAGTCACCTTGAGCTGTTGAGTAAGCTCACTCACCTCATCTTCCTTCATCAATAATGCATCGTATTCTGTACTACCCCACTCCATAAGATAATCTTTGTCGGCTACCAACTCCATATAATTCTATCTCAGAATCTGGATAGCTTCCCATAAAGAGTGGATCTTTATCAAGGAAAGATAACTGCCTCCCTGATCATCACTAGTAGGAGAGCCCCATCCATAAACTGCTAACAACTGATGAGTAGCATCGAAATGTTGGCAAGTGATATCAATGTCTTGCTTACTAACTCTTAGTTTACTAGACACATGATGACGTTGGCTAGACTGTCTCCTACAATCCCCCTCTGACGCACTATCCAAAAGAGTATCCTCAAGGTTACTGGTCTCTAGAGTATTACCATCCATATCCTGTGAATCAACTCCAAAGCTTATATCAACATATGGAGTATCAAAAACTATAGCACCACTGTCCAACTCCTCTATACCAAAAGAAACTACCGAGGAAACTAAGTCCTCACAACTTCCCACTGCATCCTCCTAGATGTCATCAATTCCAATATGATCCTGGGACTCATCTGTAAACATTGCCAAATATGAAAGATCATCAACACTTTCTAGCAAGAATGGTCGACTAGAAATATGAACAAAGCCCAACATCAGTGCATAAAAACTAATACCGACATCAGACAAACTACTGGCACAAGAAAGGACAACATCGTGCAATCTGCTAATCAAATCCATGATAGCACCCAAACAATCATTGCTACCAAAAAGTGATAAAGATCTCCAGTCAACTGAATCCCAAATGCCAATATAACAATATCAAGTCCATATCCATAAACTAGAATCAGCTGGTAACTCAATTAAACTCCTCACCTGAGTAATATGACTAATACCAACTAACTCCACATACCTATCTGACACTGTCCCTATATCCTGGATGTGAATGCCAGATGAACTCACAACATTATCAATGACCACATGTGATCCACCTACCGTAGAAAGTTGAGTATCAGGTGTGCAAGATGAAACTAAACTCAACTCCATGCCATGCTCATCCCCATGTCTCTCCAAGTCCTGTAATGACAATGGAGTATTCACCAAAGAAGTTCTAGTGTCCTCAAGCTCACGAGAAAGCCTGTCAACTTCCTCCTCCTTCCTTCTCAAGGCATCTAAATAGTCTCTGGCAAGGCTAAGAAGATGGTCATGATCTGATAGAAGATGTGAATAACTCAACTTCATCATTCCCATCCCTTCCCTAATCACCTGTAAGTCAACACAAGAAGACTCTACCTGAACTCCCTTATGTCTGCCCTGTAATTGAATCATCTGGATGTGATCCTTTATCATATCCCACATCCTATCATGATGAGATAATGAAGTCACAATACTATCTTTGCTCACCTTCAGCTGGTTGAAAAAATCATACAAAGTACTACCAGCCTCAACCTCATGTGAGGAGGCATCCAAATGTGCTTGGTACTCCCTCTCAGCAAAGTCATGAATACTCAATGTCTGCTCATCTCTACCTGGTATCTCACCATTGTGCACAACAACATCCTCAAAATCATCATCTAAACCCTCTTCGCTGTAGTCACTGCCCATCATAACTAAACCATCCTGAGTACCTATGACATCACCCTCTGGTGACCTGTATACAACTGTCTCAACTTGAGTATCAAGTTGATAGTTACTATCAATATGTGTAATATCCTTCACCACTTCCTCCTATGGCGGAGTAGAATCTGAGACCTTTGCCTGGCTGTAAGCTAGTTTCTCAAACTCCTCATGCAAGTTCCTAGTAATTGTGTCATCTACCTTGTGAGAAGATCTGCCAAATAGAAATCTAGTCAACTTATCCACCTTAGCTAGGTCAGACAACATGTCATTCATCATATGGTGGTGCTTAACCAACTGTTTAGACATGTCATGGCTTATTTTCTTAAGTTCATCTTGAATGTCTAAATAACCATCCTTTCTACTGTTCTGACTCTCGATCTTCCTACTTTTTCTATTAGCTATCCAAGATCGTGTCTTCTGAGACTCTGTACTATACCTATCCATTCTAGATAAAGTAGAGTGCTGATCACTCATACAAGATGACTCTTACCCAACAGGATGGCAAGAAAACCACTCTGATACCACTGTAATGACCCCTACCAATAGGCCACTAAATAAATCCTCAAAAATGCAACTCAAGATGTAGATAGAAAATTATTTTTGAGTATATGAGTTCGCTGTCCCAAAATTTCAGAATAATAGATAGCAACCAAATACCATCTAAAACACTATCAATGATGTAGGAAATTGCTCAAAACTATATGCTATTCATATATCAACAATTTGCAATAATGCCATACATATTTTAGCCAATAATATGATCATCAAACCCTAGGTTTGCAATATAGATAGACTGAAAATTACAATGCCCTTTCACTTGCAGAATCCTAGCCTTCCTTTGATACCAATAATGCCAAATGGAAAATAAAGACAAGTACAATGTAAAATAGTAAAGTGCTGAAGCTATATTTTATACTCAGCTGAAAACATATATTTCTCAGAAAATATGCCAAATGCCAAATAAGAAGTGAGGAACTTGATTGTAGATGGCTACGATAATTTTTGCCAGTGCTGAAGATGCCAACACCCAAGCCCAAGTCACCCCAAATCTGAAAATGTACTTTCTTGCAGATTTTCAAAAATGTCTAGGAATTTTGAAAATTCCTTAAAAATAAATCATGGCATTTCGGGACTCTAAAATGCACCTATCTTTATCTCCTCAACAATAGAAATCTGATGCAAAAATACCCGTAATGATATACTGAGCAATGAGGAAGATATGAGCAAAAATGTGGTTCCAAAACCCTATCCTGAAATTCTGAAAATTGAATTAGACTTGTAGCAAAAAAAATTTTGGATTACTTTTTCGCTCTGCTTTTTTGGATCTGCTTTTTCATTTTGCTTTTTCGGATCTGCTTTTTCAGATCTACTTTTTTGCTTTGCTTTTTCAGATCTGCTTTTTTGGACTGCTTTTTCGCTTTGCTTTTTCGGATCTACTTTTTCACTCTATTTTTTCGGATCTTCTTTTTCACTTTTCTTTTTTGGATCTGCTTTTTTGAACTACTTTTTTGCTTTTCTTTTTCAGACAACATTTTTTTCCTCTTGCAATCAAAACTCAAATCCTCAAGTAAGTCTGAGGACTCCAAATAAGCTCAACTTGAAATGGTTGAATACCACTTCCAAAATGCAACCCTTCAAAGGATATTTCACCTCCTTAGTTATGAGAATCCTTAAGAAACTTCATTCCTAAAGATCAAATGACAATCTGTAGACCAAGATGGTGCCACAAATGCTCAAAGAGAAAAGTAGTGTAAACTCAAGTCATGGGATGTCCAAATGAGAGGCCAAGCACTCTATTTATTGACTTTTCTAAGAAGCCACTAGAACTTCTAGAAGTATCCATAAAATATTCTTATAAAATCTCTTTATAATGCACTTTTATATAAAAAGTAACTTTATAAAATAAAAAGTGCAACTCAATTCAAAATTATAACATTCTGGCCCCACATAACACATTATAATAAAAACTATGATAAACACCATCACTCCAAGAGAAAATAAGACCATCCGATCCCCAAATAATCATCAGAATGACTCTCTCACCAAAACCATCTGCCTATGAGAGTCCATGATAGGAAAATCCACTGAAAAATGATGTCACTAAAGAGGGGACATGACAGTCACCAAGAGACACTGCTCCACCTGATGTACTCTTTCTATCATCAACACATCCTGCCCAATCAACATCTATATAGACATGAAGTTCAACATTCTTTGAGTTAGGATACCATAGACCATAATCTATAGTGCCCTGCAAGTATCTGAATATTCTCTTTACTTCCATGAGGTGACTTTGTCTAGGTTCTACTGCAAATCTTCCAACTATGCCAACTGTATTAGAAATGTTAGGTCTAGTTTGAGTAAGATATATGAGTTTACCAATCATATACTTGTATAATGGTGTATCTACTACTGGGGAATCATCTTCTTTTGTAAGCTTGCATCCTGTTATCATGGGTGTGCCCACTAGTTTGAAATCATCCATCTTGAACTTCTTCAATATCTCTTTCACATATTTGGACTGATTAATGAAAATACCTTTCTCTGTCTACTACACATTTAATCCCAAGAAGTATTTGATAGGTCCAATCATGCTCATTTCAAACTCACTCTACATCTCCTTAGCAAATTCTGCACTAAGTTTGTCATTACCCCCAAAGATAATGTCATCAACAAGTATAGCTACAAGTAGTAGTCCTTTAGATGTCTCTCTTATGAATAGATTACAATCTACTGCTCCTTTCTTGAATCCAATTTTTGTTAGATATCCATCAAATCTCTCATACCACACTCTAGGGGCTTTCTTAAGTCCATAGAGGGATTTCTTCAATTTGCATACAATATCAGGTTTGTCTGATAAGGTGAATCCTTCTAGTTGTTCAATGTATACTTCTTCCTTTAGCTCTCCATTCAAGAATGCTGACTTAGCATCCATCTAATAAAATTTGAAGTTTTTGAATGTTGCAAAATCTAAAAACAACTTAATAGCTTCTAATTTTCTCACTGGTGCAAAAGTGTCTTAATAATCAATACCTTCTCTTTGTACATATCCCTTACATACTAACCTTGCTTTGTTCCTTACTACTGTACCATCTTCATTCATCTTGTTTATGAATATCCACTTTTTTCCAATCACATTCTTATCACTAGGTCTTGGCACCGGTTCCCAAGTATCATTCTTGATAATTTGATCTAGTTCTTCTTCCATAGCATCATGCCAATCTGAATCATTTCATGCATCTTCAACACTTAAAGGTTCAATCTAAGATAGTAAACATAACACCTCATTGCTTTCTGAATTCTTTTCTTTTGATCTTGTTGTGACTTTGTCGCTCTGATCTCCAATGATGTCATCCTTAGAGTGATATCTAGATGTATACTTTGGAACTTTAGGTGATACTGGCTCATCTTCCTTCTGAGTTTCTTCTTCACTTGTTTCAGGGTCATTGAACAATACATCAATACTATCAAACATCTCTTCAACAATTGTCTCACTACTGGAAGGTCTGGGTTCTTCTTCAATCATAGGTGAGTAATCATGATATCTTTCTTGAACCATAAAATTTTCATCAATCTTAACATGAGCACTTTCAATGATTTTCTTCAATCTCAAGTTAAAACATCTATAAGCTTTACTTTTAGTAGAGTAACCAAGAAAAATACCTTCATCACTTCTTGCATCAAACTTTCCTATTGCTTCATCCCTCTTGATGTAGCACTTGCTTCCAAAGATTCTGAAGTATTTCACTGTCGGAACATTACCAAACCATAGCTCATAAGGTGTCTTGTCTATGCCAAGCCTTAATTGTATTCTATTGATTGTATAGACTGCTACATTGACCACATCTCTCCAATAGGTGTGTGAAACTTTTCCTTCAATCATGATGTTGCACGTTGTATCATGGATGATCCTATTTCTTCTCTTTGCAATCCCATTCTGCTGAGGGGTTCTAGGTGCACTTAACTATATCTTTATGCCATGTTCTTTTCAGTACTCATAGAATATGTCAGAGGTGAATTCTCACTCCTCTATCTAACCTTAGACATTTTATCTTTAGTCCAGATTCATTCTCAACCTTAGCTTTGAATATTTTGAACTTCTCAAATGTTTCTAACTTATCTTTCAAGAACACAACCCACATCATTCTAGAATAATCATCTACAAACAAAATGAGATACCTTTCTCCATAGTATTATCTTGTTTAAGCTGGTCCACATAGGTCTGTATGAATTAGATCCAACTTGTTCTCTACCGAATTATGCTTGCTCCTGAATGAATTCCTCACATGATTTCCCATTACACATTCCCTGCATATAGTATCAACTAGCTTTGTTATGCTAGGTATGTCTCTAATTGCCTTTACATTACTTATCTTTACTGTGTTATCAAAATTGATATGACATAGTCTTTTATGCCATAGCCAACTATCATCAGCTTTAGCACAAAAACAACTTGCTTTTGAATTAAGTTGAAAAACATTACTTTTAGTCTTTGATCCTGATGCAGTCATAACACCATCCTTGTTGTTAATGATGCACTTGTTGTATTTGAACTCTAGCTGGTAACCTTTTTCAAGTAACTTTCCAATACTCAGAAGGTTATGCTTCAAACCATCTACATAGAGAACATTATTAGTGTTGTTCTTTCCATCTAGTGTGATAGCACCTCTACCAATGATAGGTTTAGGTGTGTTATCTCCAAATCTAACCATGCCACCATTATATTTGTCTAGATGAACAAACCTATCTTTATCACTTGTCATGTGATGTGAATAACCACTATCTATGATCCAATTTGTCCTTATGTCTTCTTGTGAAATCAATGCTAACTATTCTTCCTTTTTCTCATCTTCATGGTTTATTTCACTATTAATTTTCTCTATGATAGCAATGAAACCAATTTCATCTTCAGGTGAATCATCATATGATACTCCATCTCTAGCATAGTAACATTCCTTTCAATACTTAGGCTTGTAATCATTTTTGAACTTTTTAGCTCTTGTAGGACACTTAGATGCAAAGTGACCAATCTTATTACATGAAAAACATTTAAATGGTAACTGACCTTCATATTTCCATTTTCCTTTCTTTTCTCTTTTAGAAATCATAGCAATTAAATCATCTAGAGATTTTTCTTCATCATCATCATCAAAATTACCAGAGGTATTCAAGGATTTCTTACCATGAACTAAAGCTTTGAAGGTTGTCTCACTTTTAGGCCCTGTCTTCAAACTTGATATCTCAAATGCAGCAATCTTGCTGATTAAAGTTTCTCTTTTAAAGTTTTTCTAAAAATTGCATAGTCTCATCAAGGATGTTTATCTTGCTTTCATATTCTAGTGTCAATGTCATCATTAGTTTATCCATGATGTCTTCTTCTAAGATTTCTCCACCATTATTTCTGATTCTAGCAACTGCTTCATTAATCCTTTGATTGTAGGCTCTTATGTTCTCTTCAGGTAGCATCTCCAATGTATTGTACTTTTTCTTCCATGTATTTCTATGGGAATTCTTTGCTTGTTTATCTCCTTCAAACATGTCTTCTAGGTGCTTCCATATCTTGTATGTTGTGTCTTCTTTATTTATCTCTGAAAACTCACTATCAAATAGGGTCTTGATAAGGGCTTCTTTTTCTATTGCATTATGATGGAACAAATCCTTCTTTTTTCTAGTAGCATCATCCTTTGCAAGATCTTCTAGAGAGGGGATTTGAACTTCCTTGATAGCCACTTCAAAAACTTCAAAAGCAATGCACTGCAAATGTGTCATCATCTTGTTCTTCCAATCAAGACAATTCTCTCCGTCAAACTTAGGACTGTCTTTTCTAAAGAATATCATCTGATCAACCTCAACCTATTAAAATTTCTCTCTGAAGTACTTGGCTTTGATACTGATTATCAGGAATAGTCACAAGAGATAACTAAGAGGGGGGGGGGGTGAATTAGTTATCTACAAGTTTCAATTCTTTATCCAATTAAGTATACTTAAACATAAAGCATAAACATAATGAAAGAACACTTGAACACAAAACCAATATTTTAGTTACGGGGAAACCCAAATAGGTAAAAAACCTAGTGGGAATTGACACCCACTAATAATCTGCACTAGTGTATTATGATCCTTTTTAGAAGATCCTTAACCCTGTTAGGAGTTGTCTTTACAATGAATTTAGTACAGTGACCTGGTCAAGGGTCAGACCCTGTTAGGAGTATTTTACAATTAACCTTGTTTGGGGTGAGGACACACTGTCTGAGAGCACACTTCTCAAAGGGGTGAAGGCTACAACCTTTTGAATAATAGATATACACTATAGCTAGATCTTGGTGAACTGTGCTTTGATCTACTATCTGGATCAGTTCCAATGTATAGCATAAACTCTTTACTTGGTTACATAGACCTTCCGCTGATGGATCAACACTTCACACACTCTACTCTACTCTTCACAATCAACTTTGAACCATACTTTAGCAATCACAAATGATTGTCTATAAATATCTTTCCTCTAAATGATATAATCAAGTCAGCCTATTAGAACCACCTTGAAATCATATTAGAGAAACCATAAGATACTCCAATAATAAATATGTCAGCTCTACTAAGCACACAATACAATTTGGGACCTGTCTAATATTAATAAATGTAGACACATGCTACACACTATTGGCTCTACCAAAGTAACTAAAAATTTCTCCTCAAGCTAAACTAAATTATGCGCTCTTAACCAAAAATTCTTAACTCTTCACCAATCTGTAATCCAAGGGCACATACCAAAATGATAAGCACAACTCCTGATCCAATATAATCTCTATCGGCTCTTCTGAATAAGCACAAGAAACTACTACTGGTGAATAGAGACTGCATAACTTCACTTCTAGTAATCATCAAACTCTGTGTCCATGATTGTAACATCGCTAACATGCCCTCATCACATATCCAAAGGTGCAAGGCTCCATGATGACTATACGAACAATCACTTATAGAACACTGCCTGTAACTCTGTCAGGAACACTGCTGACACAAGCTCCTACATAACTGTCTGTACTAATAGTTAACCTTTGCATCCATGATATCATGCTGATAACATGTCCATGCTTCATATACTCAAATCTTACTACATAAGTCTTCCAAACATGCTACTTAGCATTTGTTGTCATCAATGACAAACATACAATCAACACTGGCTTGTTAGCAAATCTCCAACATGCATTTGTTGATTCTTGGTAGCATTTTCCCTATGCTCATTAGACTCAGCCTGTGGCTTTGGTAAATAGTCTGGATGTTCAATATAGGTAAACCTACCATAGTCTTTCAGTTCCTTTTCTTCTTTCTTCATCATTATTTTCAGAAAACTCATCAACTTTTTCATTAGCACTTTCAACCATTTTATTAGTAGCCTTGTTCAAACATTTATAAGTTTTGCTCTTAGTAGAATATCCTAAAAATATTCCTTCATCACCTTTAGAGTGAAATTTACCATTCCTATCATCTTTCGGTATGTAGCATCTACTTCCAAAAATTATGAAATAACTTACATTGGGTGTATAGCCAAACCATAATTCATAAGGTGTCTTGTTCATGTCTTTCTTCAGTTGAACTTGAGTCAAGGTGTATACATCAGTGCTAACTACTTCTCTCCAGTACATTTGTGCAACATCTTTCTCAATCATCAATGTTTTGGCACAATCAACAATAGACTAGTTCCTTCTCTCAGCAATTCCATTCTATTGTGGTGTCCTTTGTACAAAATCCTATCTTCTGATTCCATGCTCATTACAGAAATTAGTGAGTTCATCATAAATAAACTCACCTCCTCTATCAAATCTTAAGAATTTTAATTATTTACCAGATTCTTTTTCAACTTTAGCCTTATACCACTTAAACAACTTGAATGCTTCAGATTTATCTTTTAAGAACATTACTATCATCATCCTAGACTATTCATCAACAAATAAAATAAAATATTTTTCACCACAATAACTCTGAGTTCTCATAGGACCACATAAGTCAGTATGTACCAACTCCAAAATTTCTTTATATGAATAGTCTTTAATTTTAAAACTAGATTTGGTCATCTTTCCTTTCTGACATTGATTTCACATAACATGATCAAGTTTGGTTAGACTTGGTAAACCTCTAACTCTTCTCTTTTTACTAATCGTAACCATGTTATCAAAGTTCACATGACATAGTCTCTTATGCCACAACCATATACATCTTCATTTTTCACCAACAAACAAGAAGTTTCAACATTGTCAAGATAAAATAGATTACCTTTTGATTGTCCTCCAGTATCGACCAACTTTCCGGTTTCATCATAGGTTTTCACCTTCTTGCTGTCAAATGAAACTTGGTGACCTAAGTTTTTTAGTTGTGCTACACTCAAAAAATTGTAGTTAAGTCCTTTAACCTAGTATGCATTATCACATCCAATCCTATCATTCAATAAGATAGACCATTTTCCTTTCACTTGACAAAGTGTATCATTTCCCATTTTGACTAATTCTCCATTATAGTGTTCAAGGTATTAAAATTTATCTTCATCACCAGTCATGTGATGTGTACCACCACTATCAATGATCCAAGTATCATTCTTGCTAGCTTTAGAAATAAGGTTTGTTTCTACATGTTAGGCCACTTTTCTGTCATAGAAAAAATCTTTTGAAAATGGCATCCTCCCTGAAAATGTTTCATGGTTTGTGCTCCTGCCCTATGTTCTCCAATGTATCACCTTGCTCCAGTCCACTTTGCATGTGCTAAATCACCAAATCCAGAAAGTTATTCAAGTTTTAAGGTCTGCAGGAAAATAATTTCAAAATCTGCCACAGTGTCGAAAACCCACAGTGTTTTTGATAATCCATAATGTTTTCAGTATGTTTGAAAACCTTCATTTTTTTTGACCTTGTGCCTTCCATCTTTGGTGCACTTATCTTTTGATCTACATGGAAACTCTATGTGTTTTCGATCTTTCACTGTGTCAAACTTTGTGTGTTTTCAACCTTGGTCTTAAGTGCGCAAGTGCGGTGGTTGGTGGGGATCAGTTCTCCAAGTGGCATAGGAAGGAGATCGACGATCACCATGTGATCACAAGGAATATTCTTTCCCCTTGTGATCATGCACCTACCATTGATTCTATTTGTTTCAAGTGTGGTAGTCCCGGTGTCAGAAGGGAGGCAGAGATATGTGCTCTAATTGGTTGTGGCATGGCCACATGTCAGACTTTTCTGACATGCGATCATGTAACCACTTGCCACCTATCCACATGGGTCCAGTTCTTCTTGTTGTTCCACTTGGCTGGCAGTTATGTCTTCATTCTGTGACTTGGCGACTTGCAGTTATCTCCTAGTCACTAGTTTCTAGCGGTTAATCCCTTAGCATTCAGTGACCTAGCCAGTGGTCTATTTCTCTTTAGTCGTGCAATCTCTTCATTCTTGGTGGTTAGCAGCTAGCATCTCATGACTTGGTAGGTAGTTTGTCACTTAGTTGTTGAATGCTTGGCAGTTAGTTGGTGGGCCCAGTATTTCTTAGGCGAAATGACAATGCAGGGAGATCTATGGTTTCCGCATGATCGTAAGGAATATTCCTCCCCTTTGCGATCATGTGACTACCATTCGATCTTCCCAAAAGGTGAGGCTTTTCTCGATGATGGGTCCTGTGTCAGGTGACTCAGCGGTTGCAGCGAATGATGGTGTGACATGTGGCATTGGGCAGGCCCAGGTGGGGTCTGAGGTTTGGTGGAGTGGATAAAGATCTGGCAGTGCTAACAAAATTCAATGTGTTCACACATTCACACAATAAAAAGGTGATTTGCTAGTTTGTTTGGTGATTTAGTGAATAGTGGTCGCATGATCACTAAGTCTTTTACCAATGGTGGAAAGTATCTCACGAGCCGGTGGAAGTTCTTCGATCGCCTATTCGCCAGATAAGTGAAGCCCATTTTCCTTTGGTGGTGAAGTTGATGACCACATGATTGCACAACAAAGGGAAAATAGTTGAGGAACATAAAGCCCATCAAATGCAAAGTAGCTGTTTGATTTCAAATTTGAATTTTCTGATGATTTCCAGCGATAGAAAGGACTGAATTTCAATGCAGAAGTGATTGGAACTGGTAAGAAGCGATTTGTTTTCCATTGCAGTGTGGTCCAGGGTGTGATGATCATTTGCAAGGATCTATACCTTGTAAGGAATGAACAAGGAGTGGCTCGAGGTGTGTTTGTAGGTGGCCGATTTGATTGGTTTCATGGTAGTTCCTAGTTTTCTATCCTGATCTCAATGATGCTCATAATTGCTGATCTGTTTGAGATTTTCTCTCTCTGGATTGCTTGGTTTCCTGCCCCTGCAATAAATTTTTTCTGATTGTTTGGGTAGTTGAAATCTGAATAGTAGGTCAATTTTCAGGCTATCAAACCTCTCCGCTTGATGACCTTTCAATTCGATAGGAGCTTTTTTATATGATTCCAGCAGTAGAAGTTTGAACTTATACAATGGGAGTAACGATAGATAGGATTGGAGGGAGAGATGCTTAGGTGCAACCGAGGAGATATAGCTGCTATTGGGACTCAAGAAAAAACTAATTGATTCCCTCTCCGGTCGAGTCTCTCATGAGTCTAGTCGGTTGAGCAAGAAAGGTAGGGCCCGCCCCCCCTCCTATAATATTATTGTGCAGGTCGAGCCCTAGCCCTAACGTTGACTGAGGGAAGTCCGTCCGCTATTGAAAGAATGCACATGTGGGTGCTAAGTTGAGGTTTGGTCATGGTGTGTGATTGATGTCAGGCATCAACACATTGAGTATATTGTTTTCTTATTTCATAGCTGTCATTTGCAATAGGGTGTTTGACTCTGTGGCCCATTGGATGAGGCACTGGTCTATGAAAGACTTAGGGTATCTCAGGGGTCCCTTTAGCCCATCTTTAAAATCATTTCCCTTCAGCTCCACCCTTTCCCTTTCTTGTTGTTAGGATAGGTCTCTAGCTTTCAGTCTCATTCCATGCAAGTAGGGCTATTGCATGATATTTTCTATCATCAGGCTACATGATACTTATAGGAGATTGATTGCTATTCCACATTAATCTATCTGTAAGCCTTTGGTTTGTCATGAGGTGTCTAGAATGTGTAGATAAGGCAATACCCACCTGAGTGAATGTGGAGATCAAAGAAGAAGGAGGATTTCTCTCTATCCTCATTTATTGGTTTTTTTTTCTTGTCAAGCTTGAGTGCCTAACTTTTGTTTTAAGCCCAACTATTTGATTCAAGTTTGGTCCTGTAAGGAAAAGAACCAACAAGATGGTGACTCTATTGGGGAGGCCATGGGAAAGAGTCAAATACAAAAACAAAGCGTTTGCTGATATTTTGTCACCTAGTTGTGAGTGGCGGCTCTGATTTGTCTTTGTTTGATCAGTGCATCTTTTGATAAATAGTGCATGTTATCCTGGTGAGTTTTGGTTGGTTGGAAGAGATACACAAATCAGTGAAATACTTTCCTCTTTAATGAGGTGGTGACTTTACACTACAAAGAATCTGATGGAGCTGCAAAGTGAGCTCTAGATCTGCCCTGCTTCCAGCCAAAGGTCTTCTGCTGCAAAACTTTTAGGTATTCTTTTGTTGAAAATGTTTCCCTATCAAGTGTGTAGCACTATTGTAAAGGGATAAGTGGTGGGTAGTTCCTCATGGAGGAATATAAGCCCTTTTGTTTTGATGGCATTGAAGGTGCCCCTAATGAGTTCTCTATTGAGGATGGGAAGTACTTGCCAAGATTCATGGCTGGTGGATCTATTTCTACAAGCTAGTATGTTGATGTTGTCGTGGGTATTTTTGGAGATATGGATGTTGAACATGAAGATATTTCCATGAGGTTATTTGTGCACACATTTTCTGATGGTGCAAGGAAGTGGTTCTTGTCCTTGCCTTCATGTTCAATCCCTTCTTGGGATGTGTTGAGAGCTAAGTTTGTTGAGCATTTTGATAAAGTTGCTGCTCTCAAGAAGGAATTAGCGAGGTTGAAAATGGTGAACTGGTAGTTAGTAGAGGACATAAGATTGCTAAGACTGGTGGCTCCTGATGATGTTCATGAGGAGGCCAGTGTTTCTGATGTTGATTCTCACTATGCAGAGAGTGTTGACTATGAAGTTGATTCTGAGATCAGTGCATATGACGATGTTGAAGATGAATCTGAGGATGGCAATATTTCCTTTTTGTATGTAGATTTTTCTTCTTGTCAACATGAGAAGACAATTTTCTTGTCCCGGATTGATGATATTTTGTGTGAAGGGTAGAATATTGGATATGATGCAGATGATGATTCCTGCATAGATTGTTTCACAAAAGATGATCTAAGGCTAGAAATGTGTATCCTTGTTCCTCACAAGGATGAAATTTGTAGTACTAGGGGTGAGGCTGAGGAAAATGATATCAAGGCCCAAAGTCCATTGAGCAGTGAAAAGATTTCAGCACTCTTGGCTGAAAAATTTCAGAGGTATGCCCCTGCTTTGGACTTTAATTTGCAACTCCCCTGTGATATACACTTTGACACTGATAATGAGGCCATTGTTCAAAGTGACCATGAAGACCCATGTATACAGAATTTCCCCTCTAGTAGTGACTCTACAGAAGAAGAGGTTGAAGACCATGATAGTGTGTTTTCCTATTATGAGGATTATTGTGATGAGCAAGTTTTTTGTTCATTTCCTGTTCCTTCCTCTACCAGATATGATAGTGAAGAAGACCTTCACTTGGTTCATGATCCAATTCATGAAGACATCATGGAGGAACCAAGTTGCTCAGTGGCTGAGGCAATGTGTGAAGGTAAATCTAAGGATTCAAGTCCTTTTCAGCCAGGTAATTATGATGTAATGCATGATGCTCAATATGTTTTATTTTTTGATGCATTACAAGGTGAGTTTTTTATTCTTTCTAGTTAGCAGGAAGAAGTAGATGATGTTCCCTACTTCTTAGAATTTGAATATGAATACGGTGGTTGTGACTAGAAAGAAATGGGTAGTTATCATTATAGTTTCATTTTTCAGCCCATGGTTATTCACATACATTTGCAGCAGGATGATCATAAAATTTTCAGGTGGCTGGTTACATATGTGGATGAAAATCAGACCTTTGATGTAGGAGGGTTTCTGATTTTCTTTGGGTGGCCCAAGGCCACTTTGTAAAGTTTTGATCTTGTAAATTTTGTAAATATTGCTTCCCTTTCCTACTGTGTATTTCTTTCCTGGCTTGTTCCCTGTGTTTTTTTTTGTGTTCCCTATTTTTGTCTAGTGGGATGGTTTTCTCTCCTAGAAATCTTGAATTTTTGCATGGGCACAAGTTACCCATCGTCCCCAGACAGAGCCACTATTAGGCCATTTTTCTATCACAGCAAAAATCTTTTGAAAATGGCCTCCTCCCTGCAAATGTTTCATAGTTTGTGCTCCTACCTTGTATTCTCCAATGTATCACCTTGCTCCAGTCTAATTTGTAGGTGCTGAATCACCAAATCCAGAAAGTTATTCAAGTTTTAATGTCTGCAAGAAAATAATTTCAAAATCTGCCACAGTGTCGAAAACCCACAGTACTTTTGATAATCCATAATGTTTTCGGTATGTTTGAAAACCTTCATTATTTTTGACCTTGTGCCTTCTAACTTTGGTGTGCTTATCTTTTGGTCTGCATGGAAACTCTGTGTGTTTTTGATCTTTCGCTATGTCAAACTTTATGTATTTTTGACCTTGGTCTTAAGTGTGCAAGTGCGGTGGTTGGTGGGGCTTGGTTCTTCAAGTGACAGAGGAAGGAGATCGATGGTCAGCATGTGATTGCAAGGAATATTCTTTCCCCTTGTGATCATTCACCTACTGTTGATTCTATTTGTTTCAAGTGCGGTGGTCTCGATGTCAGAAGGGAGGCAGAGATGTGTGCTCTGATTGGTTGTCACATGGCCGCATGTCAGACTTTTCTGACATGTGATCATGTGACTGCTTGCCACCTATTTGCATGGGTCCAGTTCTTCCTGTTGTTCCACTTGGCTAGCGGTTATGTCTTCATTCCATGACTTGGTGACTTGCGGTTATCTTCTGGTCATTGGTTTCTAGTGGTTAATCCCTTAGTATTCAGCGACCTAACGGGTGGTCTATTTTTCTTTAGTCATGCAATCTCTTCATTCTTGGTGGTTAGCAGCTAGCATCTCATGACTTGGCGGGTGGTTTATCGCGTAGTCACTGAATGCTTGGAAATTAGTTGATGGGCCCAGTATTTCTTAGGTGGAATGACAATGCAAGGAGATCTACGGTTGCCGCATGATCATAAGGAATATTCCTCCCCTTTGTGATCATGTGACCATCATCCAATCTTCCCAAAAGGTGAGGCTTTTCTCAGTGGTGGGTCCTGTGTCAGGTGACTCAGTGTTTGTAGTGAATGGTGGTGTGACATGTGGCATCAGGTGGGCCCAGGTGGGGTCTGAGGTTTGGTGGAGTTGATAAAGATTTGGTGGTGCTGAAAAAATTCAATGTGTTCACACATTCATGCAATAAAAAGGTGATTCACTAGTTTGTTTGGTGATTCAATGAATAGTGGTCACGTGATCGCTAAGTCTTTTAGCAATGGTGGAAAGTATCTTGTGAACTAGTAGAAGTTCTTCGGTCACCTGTTCGCCAGATAAGTGAAGCCCATTTTCCTTTGGTGGTGAAGTTGATGACCACGCGATTGCACAACAAAGGGCAAATAGTTGAGGAACATAAAGCCCGTGAAATGCAAAGTAGCTGTTTGATTTCAAATTTGAATTTTCTGATGGTTTCCAGCAATAGAAAGGATTGAATTTCAATGCAGAAGTGATTGGAACTGGTAAGAAGTGATTTGTTTGCCATTGCAGTGTGGTGCAGGGTGTGATGATCATTTGCAGGGATCTATACCTTGTAAGGAATGAACAAGGAGTGGCTCAAGGTGTGTTTGTAGGTGGCTGATTTGACTAGTTTCATGGCAGTTCCTGGTTTTCTATCCTGATCTCAATGATGCTTGTAATTGCTGATCTATTTGAGATTTTCTCTCTTTGGATCGCCTGGTTTCCTGCCCCTGCAATAAATTGGTTATGATTGGTTGGGTAGTTGAAATCTTAACCCTAGATACCCGTAGCTTGTTGCATCCTACTGGTTTAGGATTCCAAGGTAACCAGTGGTATAAATTGTAGGTTGTTCAATTTTGTAAGGGTTCCTTCTTCTACAAATTTGTTGAGGAGAATTAGTTTCAAGCTGAAGGATCCTTTTCTTGTAGATTTTTCCCTTCTTCTTTTCATATAGAGTGTTCCTCTTTCTCTTGTTGGTTCAGAGAATATAGTGCATATTGTAACAGATTTGTCTTATGTGTGAGGATTTAATATATTCTTACTGTTACCAAGCTATCTCCATTTGAATTCTAGATTCATTAATCATACATCAAGGGTGTTTGATTTTTTTGTTTGCACTGCCTATGTGCTTTTAAGTGGAGTTGTCTTCATAGGGATAACAGGTTCAGGGTTAGTATTCATGTATGTATGAGCTGAAATATCAAGGATAGGTCATGCTTGTCTTCCAGTGGATGCTGGTTAATGTATTGTCTATTCATAGGTCTCTTCTAAGGGGAGGGTCAAAATCCTTCAATGGATAATAACATATTTGAATGCACATGTGGGTGCTAAGTTGAGGTTTGGTCATGGTGTGTGATTGATGTCAGGCATCAACACATTGATTATATTTTTTTCTTGTTTCATATCTATCATTTGTAATAGGGTGTTTGGCTCTGTGGCCCACTGGATGAGGCACTGGTCTATGAAAGACTTAGGGTATCTCAGGGGTCCCTTCAACCCATGTTTAAAATCATTTTCCTTCAGCTCCACCCTTTCCCTTTCTTGTTGTTAGGATAGGTCTCTAGCTTTCAGTCTCATTCCATGTAAGTAGGGCTATTGCATGATATTTTCTATCATCAGGGTACAAGATACCTATAGGAGATTGATTGCTATTCCACATTAATCTATCTGTAGGCCTTTGGTTTGTCATGAGGTGTCTAGAATGTGCAGATAAGGCAATACCCACTTGAGTGAATGTGGAGCTCAAAGAAGGAGGATTTCTCTCTATCCTCATCAATTGGTTTGTTTTTCTTGTCAAGCTTGAGTGCCTAACCTATGTTTTAAGCCCAACTATTTGATTCAAGTTTGGTCCTGCAAGGAAAAGAACCAACACTACATACCTTTCCTCTTCTTCTGAATCATATTTCATTGCAGAAAATACCACTTTAATTTCATCATCAGTGTCGGTGTTAGTGTCATTCTCATATTCTCCAACAAGGTAACATGCCTTCTTTCCTTTGTCTTTGTAATCTTGGTTGTTTCTTTTGTCATAGTGTCAGTTTCCTTTGTTATCTCTTCTGCCAAACTTTCCATCACCAAATTGGTCATTGTTTTTATCTTTTTCTTTCCTATTAGGACATCTAGCAACAATATGGTCAATCTCTTTACAATTAAAAGAAGGTAAAGGTAAATTTCCCTTATATCTTCCTTTACGTTTTTGAGTTCTCCAGGCCATAAGTACTTCAAGCTCATCAAGGTCATCTTCACTGTCACTGCCACTTTAATTCTTTATGTTATGCTTACTACTAGATTTACCAATCTTTAGGGATGACATAAAAGTAGACTCAACACTTGATACAACACTATTGTCATAATTATTCAACTCAAAAGTATTTATCTTTCCAATCAAACTATCAAGGGTAAGATTACTATTAGGTGTAGACCTCACTTCTTGAATTGTAGATATTCTAATTGCATAAACAAGCAGTAAGGTTCTCAATATTTTACTTACAACAATATCTTTAGAAATAATACCTCCTGCTCCTTGGATAGCATTGACTACCTCTTTTATTCAGGTATGTGATGTTCTCACCTTCCTTCATCTTCATATCATCAAATCTTCCTCTTAAGCTTTTAGCTCTGGCTCTTATTACATTTACATCTCTACCATAAACTAGTGCAAGTTTGTCCCAAATTTCCTTCATTGTAGTGCATGCTTTAACATCTTAAAATTCAACATCAGATAGAGCATCAACAATCTCTATCATAGTTATGTTGTGTTCATGTCTGTCTCTTAACCAATCAACTGTCAAAGGTCCAATAGTCGGTTGTAAGTAGCCATGGTCTAGTAGATGTAGAGAATATTTTCCAATTCCATATTTGTGAAGCCTCCTCCTACTTTACCATGTTGAGAAGTTATCTTTGTTCAGTTTAGGCACTTCCCTCTTATACATCTTGTGATCTTTTTCTTAAGACTTTGAAACTTTTCACCAAAAAACCAATATGATCTAATACCAATTGTTAGAATAAATGAGAGGGGTAGTGAATCAGTTAAATCAGTTATCCTATAGTCCCAAACTCCTAGATGTAATTTTCAAAAAATTTTCAATAATTAAAACAGCTCGGTAAGATAAAATATCAATCTTTCTATTCATTTACTAAATACTAGTAATTATCCAAACTATGATTACTGATTAAATCAAATATGAATTATGTAAAGTATGATAGGAAAATAATCATAACAAATAATACATAACACATAACACAATGATTTAACATGGAAACCCTGCTAAGGGAAAAACCACCTAGGACTAGTAACCCAAAATATTTCACTCTTCGGAAGTGAGCTTGGTTAGGAGCCAACCCTGTTAAAGGTTACAATACTATTAGGTGTGACCTGGTTAGAGGATTTATCACTAATAGTTAACTTTTGATGAGTATTCACTATGAAGTCAACAAGATATCAATTAACATTCCTTGAATGTCATATGGTAATACAAAAAGACTATTAGGTCCACTCAGTTAAGAGATTTTTTTGAATTAATGTTTAAACTGATACATTTTTTATCTCATTCAAATACAACTCAATTGTAAATATTTAGATCTTTGCTAAGCTCATAAAACTCATTTGATCATTAATCAATTCACTTCCTCAATATTTCCCCAACTTACTTTACTCAATGTATATATCTTCATTGCTCGGGTATGCCTGCAGCTCAGTTCTATCTGTAATCAGTTTGATTAGGAATGCATGAATAATGTCTTCACGCAAAATCTTCTATAGTCTATATTTTATTTGGCATGTTTCAACAATGAAACTCATGTTTCTTAAATAGACAAGTAAACCATTTTCATATCAACCTTCAGATTTTACCTCTTAATCTCCTTCGTCCATTTTGTTGCTGAAACCTTCCTCAACAGATGTATCAATAACATGTTTCAATCTCATCCTTTAGATAATCTCTGAATTATGTTAGCCATGGATCTTATGACTAACTTCATTTGTAACCTCAAAATCATAACAATTTCCATCTCATCAATTTCACTCAGCTGTTCTTAGAATTTAATGTTTTCATCCATACTTGGTTAATATTAAATGCATCGGTGATAACTAACTTAGTTATTACTATCACTCGGTATACATTGCACTAGCTCAATGTTTACAAAAGTCTTCAATTACTGACCACATTAACTTGTTCAATTCAAATCTCTTCTTCATAATAGAATAATGTAACATGATCAAGTCAACAATATAAAGCCATAGACTCATTAATAAGTTGGCCAATGTATACCTTATCCTTATTTGTCATATCCATCTTTTCTAGATGTATATATCTCATTTCTTCACCATTTCTTCCTTCTATAGATATTCAGATGTTTGTAAATATCATGATAAGTATAGTCAAAACTAGTTGACATCAATGACAACATATTGACTGATTTAATCATCTTACATATTAGTTTAATAGCTCGGTGATCTCTAATCACTGTCTCTTCAATTCATCTAGATATCCAATCAGTTGTAGGTAATCACCTATGCCTTGAAAAAGACCTAACACAAATTGAAAAATAGAAGAATGGAGTTTTTCGAGGCCAAAATTTTGAGAATGCTCAAGAACTACAAGGTCATGAGATGGAATTGAGGGCACAAATTGTAGCTGTAATACATAAAGGTAAAAAGAAATCAAATTTAGAGAACAAAGGACTAATTATTTCAGGACAAAGTATTTTTAGACTTGGGTTTGAGTGGGAGTTGTTTGACATTGAGATATCTAAATAGATACATACTTATCTAGATTGGGATTCCCCTAATTCCACACCTAGGATTGGTGGATGGGACAAGTCATCAAATCAGGAAAGATATAGGTTGAATAAAAAAGAAGAGTCTCACAATTGCAGACAAGTTCAATCAGAAGGCATTGTTGGTGTTTTGGGAAACTTGGAAGCCACTTCCAATCCTTTACATATGTTACAGTGTGTGTGTAATTGGGAAGATCAGAAGAGAATATTTATGGAAGTGAATGGAATTATTAGGTGACAAATCAATATTTTAGTCCTTCCTAGTGTGCAATCATTTCATGTGATTACTTGCTTCTTTGATCCCATGTTTGCCTTGTAAATTAGTCGTAAGTATGCTACTAGAGTAGACAAGAAGGTGCAAAGCATGCGACACATAAACTAACACCCATATAAGGATGAAATGGTCTGTATTAGAGTTGTTGTTGGAGGTGTCATTCATTGGGATGAATATCATGTTGGAGGTTTCCTAACAGTTGTTGTCATTGGTTGTGCTATTCTTAAACAATGCATGAAATATATGCCTGAAGGTGTCCATCCTACCATTATGTCGGAAGGATTTCACAGGGCCTCTAAGAACTTTTGGAAGAAGTTGAAAATGGTGACCATACAATAGCCATGAGAAGCACCAACCATCAAGGTAGAGAATTTCATAACCACCATGGGTTGTACAAGAAGTTCATTTTATGAACACAAATTTCAAAAGGAGGTTGTATTTCTACATGGGCTTCTTGCAATGAAGTTAGAGCTTCAACAACTCATTGTAGATGTAAATGCTCTATTTGGGCTTGTTTCTTTACTAAAAAGGCATGGAAATGAATCCATTAATCAGTTTCTAAATGGTGTCCTTCAAAGAGATGTGAATGGTGTTGCTCAGGAGTTAAGGGAAGGTTTGAAATCTCTATTCACGTTTTTCAGCTCCTAGTATGACTAAAACCATCTCATAGCTCTACAAATTCAATAGATGTCGATATGCTCTATTTGTATATCTGGAACTCCTCCACTATCTCCAGTCACAAAGGAAAAGTCATCAATGATATTTTTATTAGGGAACCACTACATTGGGCTCTATGCATTACATATTTTTGTACTAGGTACCTGCTATGGCCTCCAATTATTGGTGTGAAAGATGGGTGATTAGGTAAATCCCCTACAAAGAAAAAAGTATGAAAAAATGGTGATACGTGTTCAGATTGAGTGCATTGAAGGTCAAGTTGTTCTAGGGAAATATATATTGAAAAATTTGGGATAAAGAGGTGAATTTAGTCCTGATAATGGATTTATGGGTGAGTTTCCACATGTAAAATATATTATGGAAGGTATTATGATGTTAGATTTTTTTCAATCTGACAAAAAATGGAGAATCTTTAATTCCCAGTGTTTGTAAACATGGCTTAGTGCAATTAAAGTCTTCTTAAGGTCTGGTTATAATATAACATTAAAGGAAGAAAAGAAATGATGTTACTATCAATGGTTGTACTAGTTGGACTTCACGTGGGATATTTTTGGGATATGAAGCCCAATGGTCACATGACATTTTCCATTCTTGTCTCTTCATTTGATAACTGTATATGTGTGTATAATTAGATGTGTACAGACCATGAATGTATTGTAAATTGGTTAAACATTAATAAGAGATTTACCTTCTTTGAAATTGGATGTAGGAAAATTTGTGGAACCACTATAATATTTCATGTTATGTATTTTGTTATATTTCTCTATTATTGCCTTAGTTATGTTTATTAATTTTTTCTACTAGATTAAAACTTACACTAGGTTTAAGCTTTTCCAATTTCAAACCTTTATTCAAAAGTGAACTAATTGAAGGAGAATAAGATAAGGGCATTTAAGAATAAATCCAAAAGATCATACTCAATTATCTTAAATGTATAAAGGTGTCTCATGAGGATACATTTACTAAAGAAGGTTTATAGATAACAATCTAATCCTTTTCACCCAAACAACATTTTTTGTGCAAAGTGCAACCATGTTATTTCATGAGAACACATTTCTATCTATGGTGTTTGTCCAACATCTCTCTCTCTCTCTCTCTCTCTCTATATATATATATATATATATATATATGTATATGTATATGTATATGTATATATATATATATATACATATACATATATATATATATATATATATATATATATATATATATATATATATATATATATATATATATATATATATATATATATATATATATATATATGTATATGTATATGTATATATATATATGTATATATATATATATGTATGTATATATATATATGTATATATATATATGTGTGTGTGTGTGTGTGTGTGTGTATTGTTGGAAATATTCAAGAATTAACCAAGTTACTAAGAGGGGAGGGGTGAATCAGTAACTCCAAATTTTCTTTCAATAACAGATGTATTAACATATAGTTCACTTTATACTTATGCATACAGAAAGCATGAAACTTAAAAGCATTCACAACAATGACACATAGATTTGGTTACCCAGAAACCTTCCAAAAGAAAGTAAAACTGGGGTGGGGATGAAACCCACAAAGCTTTAGTATTGCAGTATAAAGTTGGCCGGTTAAGGCTTACATTGATCACTTCTGATGATTTGCCCTACTAGGAGCAATAAGGACTGCTAGGTCCACCTTGTTAGAGGTTTTACAAACATACAGTGAAGTATGCACTCGGTTAAGAGATTTAACAAAGACTGTTAAGTCTACCCGGTTAAAGGATTTCAAGCTGATTCACCTGTTAGGATGAAACAATAGATCTCTTACTTTGCAACTAGATTGCTGAATGAGATTCGTTGATGTACTGATCACCTTCTGTGATGGATTTATCTTTGTTGCTTCTTATACTGCGGTAGCCCTTTGTAATTCGCTTATCTCTACTTTTCTCTTCTATTTCATATTCATACTCATACTTATTACATTTTGGTATTTTTACAACATTGTTTATATACAAGTCTAAACAATTAATTACAATTAGAATTACAAAGTCAGCTTGACAAATAAACATAAGTGCTACCAAGTCGGCCCAAGTATGGTTACACGGTTCCTGCAAACTAACTCGGTGACTTTCTGATACTCAGCGTCCACTGCATTACTCGGCATCATCATGCACTCGGTAGAAGTGAAGGCTCAGTTCATACTAACCACTCAGTAAGTTTTGAACTCGGTAAATACCTGTGACTCGGTAGACATAATGTTACTTGGTTTACACTGTCCTGCTCGGTTTGCACTGTCCTACTCGGTTTGCACTGTTCTGCTCGGTTTGCACTGTTCTGCTCAGTTTACACTCAGAATGCAAATAAGTATTGTCACTAGTGGAAATCCTACTTAATGCCAACAATCTCCCCCTTTGGCATTAGTGACAAAAACACTTATTGCCCAAAACTTATATACATGAACCATGCTGAGATTTATTTTGATTTTTCAAAATTTTGTCTTTGTCATAGGGCTTTATAAATTATCTCCCCCTTTCAATGTACTAACTTTTTCTTCTATACATATCTCCCCCTTTTTGGCGATAATGCCAAAGGTGTATATACAAATGTTTTACAGGGAGAATCCAAAATTTGATAGAAAAATAGAATGTACCTTCATTATCAGTGCCAGGGTTCTGTCCCAATTTTCTTGCAGAATCTTGCATGTTTGGATTGCAATTTGGATTTCTACAGAGAGTTCAATCATGTGATCTACTATTGAGAACTGATTGTCATGAATTAATGTTTTGGAATGTTCAATGTGCTTATACATTGTATTCATGATGGGAAGGATCATGTTCTGAATGTCTAGCAGTGTGGACCGGATCCTTGTGTCTTATTTCAGTAGTTCTGACTACATATTTGATAGGAATGAGATTTTCATGTGATGAGCAGAGTTTGAACTTGGTTCAAGTTGCAGCTTTTGTATGCTAATCTTCAAATCCTCATCAATTTTATTCATTTTATCCTTGACATCCTTGGTGAACTCGGCAACATTGCATAGTTTGATCAAAAGAGAGGTAACATTCGAATAGGAAGATTCAATGTTTGACAAAACTGAAGACAATTCGACTTGATTAATAGCTATGTGCTGAGCAATGTGCTCAAGAACTTTATTGTTGAATTTCTTCTCAGCTTTTTTAACTAACTTGTCTATCCCAGATGAATCCTCATTGTACTTATTTACTACTTCTGCTAATTGTAACAAAACATGTTGAGAGGAGTCTACTTTAATACCTAATGCTTCTGACAAAATGTCCTTAGCATCCTTAATGATTTTATATTCCTTGTCTCTCTCATCTTTAAGCTTCTTTTGCTTCACTTTCCTTTGGAGGATTTCACCTATATTTTGCATTTGATTTGCTGATAGATTTGCAAAATCCAATGTTGGAATCTCTATTTCCTCATCAAGGTCTATATCCTCTACTATATTCTTGCCCAAAAATCTTATACTCAATTGAGTCTTAGGCTTATCTATACTTAATGCCTTAGTAGTAGTGACAGTAGACATAGTAGGACTGGCTATAGAGAATGGTATACTGTCTACTGGAGAACTTAAAGTATTTACACTTGTAGAATCAAAAACTAGAATACTTACTGCTGGAAAACTTGATGAAGTAGGAGACTGCAACTCGGTAGAAGAAATGGTAGTTACTTCTATTGTTGCTATAGGTGATTGGCCAAATGTTGAAGTTGTCACAACCATGCTTGAAGGTGTCTCCAGGCTAGATGTAGTAACTTTTGCTGGAGAGGTAGGAAGTGATGCAATGACTTCTGCTACTATCCTCATGGTATCATCTACCTCAGTGGCTTCTTCCTGTTCATCACTGTCATCTTCAATGTCTTTTATTATAACTGTTTCAGTACTCGGTTGGTGAAGATGGTATACGTTCTTCCATGTGGCATTTGCAGTCTTCACAACCAATTCAATATTGTTAATCAGAATTAAACAAGTATTGAACTTCAGTGTCATCTTATTTTCATTCTCCTTCAATGCCTTCTTTATTTCATCATTTTTCAAGCTTGGCATTAACTGTCTCAAGGTTTGATCAAATATGTCTTTTACAGTTTGCTTTGCATTGGTCCATCTCATTTTTATTGGATCTAATAAAGCTCCTAGAATCTGTGGGGCTATTTCATCAGGAGAGTATTTCCACTGTCCCATCTTTTCAATGACAACATCTTCAATCTCCTTTTGTTCTGTTTCTGATCTTGTTTCATATTTTAAAGATTTTATATTACTTACTCCAGATCCTGATCCTTCTCTCAAAAGCTTGATCTTCTCTTGAAGGGTTAGAGGAGGCTTTTTGAATATTATATATTTGTCCTTTTTGTCTGCCTTACCCCTTGGAATTCTCCTTGTAAATATGGCAGTGGGAGGCTTAGGTGCCTTGGTAATGAATACCTTTCCTTTCTTCTTTGCAGGTTCTGGTTCCTCTGTTTTCTCATCCTTTTCCTCTTCTTCTTGAGTGTCTTCTCCTCTGTCCTCGGTTAGCATTTGCATTTTGGCTATCCTCTTTTTTCCTTTATTTACTGCTTGTGGAAGCTTTATGCTTAATTCAATTCTCACTTTTGCTTCTTCATATGTTCCAAAATATGGAGCTTTGGGATTAACAGGCTGATTAAGGAGGGCTTTAATGATATTCTTTGTTTCATCAATGTTTACCTCATAAGGAAGAGGTTTTACATGTACAATCCTCGGTTTAGCTGCTTGAATGTATACTCTGTCATAGTCCACCATGAAACAAATATCATCCTTATAATCCTCCACCAACTTCTGTGGAATCCGGAATCTGTCATTCATTTTCTCCTTGAAAGACTCAAAATAACTATCCATGATGTTATCAAAATTTTCACCCATTTCTGAAATATATTCATTTATCTCATAAAGAACTGGCACATCTTTTCTCCATATTACTTTTCCTTTAGAAGGGAAGAATTTCTGAACATAGAAAAATAAACAGACCAGTAGAGATCCAAACTTACATGGATTGTTTTTGGAAGTTTGAATGCTTTCCATGTTCTTGTTAAACTGTTTTAACAACAAATCTGCAACGTCAAATGATAAATTATTCTTTACCACCTTGTATGCTAGGTCAATGGCTTCGCAAGAAACACTATTCTGTCGACTTGAACTGTAAATTTTATGAGCAATGATGTGTGTTCCAAATTTTAGTTCAGCATCAGTAATACTGCTTACTTTCATGCCTCTACTGTCCCACTCAGCTAGGGTTTTGGTAGCTTTAACTTTATTTAACATGGGAAGACCGGTGATTTGATAAATCATCTTCTTAGTGATCTCTATGGGTTGCTCAAGCCAAATCTTACCTTCATGTACACGGCTGAGAATGTATCTAACCCATTTCTCTCAAAAGTTTCGAGCTAAATGTGTAATGTGCACTAATCCCTTATCTTCTAGATGTTTGTGCTTAGGTTTTAGAACACCATTCACACACAGTTCCTCACGCACAATATCTAGCTCTAGGTTTCCCATTTCTTGAATTGCACAATTGAAATGATTACGAATATCATTAACAAGTAGTACCTTAGGAGGAATCTGAGATTGAGCTCCATTCGGGTCTAGGGCTACTGCAATTGCGGGCATGAGTTTGAAATCTGGTGCACTCCATTCCCCTTTGATTATCATTTCTAATCCTTTCGTCACTGAAGTGCTGGATGATGCCATGGTAGCTCATAGAGAATTCTTTTCGCAAAAGTATTTGAATCGCTTGATTGCTCTGGAAATTTTTTGCTCTCAAAATGCTAAAGTTCACTGTGAAGAATGAGTTTGATTCCTTGCCTTTTGTTTATAACTCTGTCATTAATGCTCAGTAAAAATTAGGGTATGAATTCTGACAGACTGTCACCCACTATGAATTAATTGCTCGGTAAATACTTCACAACTCAGTGAACTTGAGAATTCATGTTGCTCCGACCTCACTCGGTAATCATGTTAGATCGCTCAGTGAAAACTGATACAGACCTTCCTGTGATCTTATTGCATCTTGTATGCTGATTTAGATCTTTCTTTTAATTCAGTTCTAGAACTGCTTGAAATTTGTCTATGAGAATACAGTTCCAGTGCTTTCTTGGGAATTTAGTTTGAGTTGGTAGAGCCACCCATTCCATTACTTGGACTAGATTGCTTGGTAGATTTGGGAATCCACTGCTATCTCATCTATTTCCTGACCTTAGTTTCTTCATTCTTCTTTCCATCTTCAACTTCACTAGCATTCATGCAATTTCTGGCTATATGACCGAGTTTAGTGCATTTGAAACATCTTATGGTAGTATCTCTTT
>BSBK01009057.1:267500-295000 GCA_027943335.1 Chamaecyparis obtusa
CTTTTTTTCCTCCAACTCTATTCTACTTGGTAATTGTTGTCGCTATTGCTCAGTTCTGTCTTTAACCGGTTTGATTAGTGTTGCATGAAATTAGTCTTTTCATGTGAATTCTCCTATAGTATCCAAACTCAATAATGAATCTCATGTCTCCTTATATAAACATCATAAACCATTTTATTTCTATCCATAGATTTTTCCTCTTAATCTTCATTATTGATTTTCCCACTTTAACCTTCCTTGGAAGTTGTGTCAATAACACATTTCATTCTCCTTCATTCGAGCATCTTTGAATATTTTTTTAGCCATTTGATGATCATAAAAAACATTATATTTTAGCTCGAAATCATAAAACATTGTCTAGCTTGTCATTTTTAGTCAGTAGTCATAAGTTCCATTTATTTCTTTCACTTGGTCAATACCATAATGCATCGGTGATAGCTAGCTCAATTAATACTATACTTAATATACATTACACTTGCTCGTTGTATACAAAATTCTTCATTTACTGACCACATAAACATTTTTAGTCTTGATCTTCAATGCATAATAGATTCATATAATACAATCAAATAAATAAATTAATGTCATAGACCCATTAATAAGTTATCCAATGTATACCATATTGATATCCTTCTTATCCATCTCATCTTCATGTAGATATCTCTTTCCTTTACCAATTTTCCTTCTTAAGATGTTTGTAACCATCATGATAAGTACAGTCAAAACTAGTTAAAATCAATGAAAATATATTAACTGATTTAATGTCTTACATATACTTTAGTATCTCGATGATCATCAATCACTTGTCTTTCAAATATTCATTCCATTGTCTAACTTTCCTCAATATATTCAATCAGTGGTAGGTTATAAATCTCTCCCCTTGGCATTTATGGAAACACAATATAAAATATGACATAGAATACCAAACATCTTTTCTATAACTCTGTAAGAAAATTTTGTAACTTGGTAAGCTCTCCCTATCTTGTATATTTAATATGTTTAATCACTACACAACATTAATACTCTCCATGCGGTCTCTCCCTGCAAATTTGATCTTCTCTCCCTATGTATGTATTCCCTTTTCTAGATAAATATTCTTCTCTCCCTTATAATATTTCATTGATTCTTTTCTCCCTTTGACAACAATGCCAAAAGAAAATAAACAGCTCTTTAGTAGCCAAAATATTATCTCTGGTGTTTAGTTTAGATCAAGTACCTTTCATGTACTGATAGGCAGTGTCAGTTTGTCTTTCATCTTTTAGATTTCATAACCTCAAGCCTAAATTGTGAACATTATGCATCAATGTCATTTGATATTTTGATAAAGTATAGGTTTATGCAACCTCCTAATCACCTTAGTGATCGATAGATAGGGGATGGACCCCTAGTCTAGTCCTCAAGTAGTCAAATGTATCCTTAGGTAAGGATCTAGTAAATATATCAGCAAGTTGTTCTTATAATTTCACATACTCCAGTTTCACTTGTTTTTCTAGTACTTGTTCTCTCAAGTAGTGATACTTTATAGATATATGTTTTGTCTTTGCATGCATCACCGAAATCTTAGAAATGTTTATAGCACTAGTGTTATCACAATATATTATCACTGGGTCAGTGATCTCTTCTTTCATACCTTCCAAAAGTTTTTTTATCCATTCAATATTTAAACAATTACCAGTAGTAGCAACATATTCTTCTTCTACATTGGATTAAGAAATGCATCCTGGTTTCTTTCTTATCCATGTAACTAATCTTTCTCCCAAAAAGAATTCTCTGCCAGTAGTGCTCTTTCTATCATCAATATTTCTAGCCCAATCTGCATCTGTCTAAACTTTCCATTCAAAATTTCCTTCTTTCTTCTACCACGAGCCATTATTTTTAGTGTTCTTCAATTATCTCAAAATTCTTTTCACAATAATCATATGTGATTCTTTAGGATTATCAGATAATATTGCTACAATTCCAATTGCATATGCAATATCTGGTCTACTATGTATAGCATACATCAACTTACCAATCATAGATCTGTATAGTGTCCGATTTAGCTCAGTTGACTGATCATCCTTTGTCAATTTGCATCTAGTGACCATAGGTGTACCAACTAGTTTTGAATCCTCTATACCAAATGTCTTCAATACTTATTTTATGTACTTTGATTGAGTAATGTATATGCCTTCATCTTGTTGTAAAATTTTCAAGAAAAGAAAGAATTTAATCTCTCCAAACATTAACATTTCAAATTATTTTCTCATTTCACCACAAAATGATTTGCATAGATTATCATGTCCTCCAAATATGATATCCTCAACAAAAATTTCAGCAATAAGAATCTTATCATCAACTTCACCTTTCAAATACAAATTGTTATTCTCACTTGTTCTAACAAATCCAATACATATAAGATAGGAACGTAGTCTTTCATACCATGCTCTCAGTGCTTGTTTCAATCCATATAGTGCTTTGTGAAATTTACATACCATATTCTTCTGATTAGAATAAAAAAACCCTTCAAGTTGTTCAATGTATACCTCTTCTTCAAGTATTCCATTCATAAATGTAGATTTAACGTCCATCTAATAAAATTTAAATCCTTTTTAAGAAGCATAAGCAAGCAATATCCTAACTCTTTCAAGTCTATAAACTAGTGCAAAAGTCTCACCATAGTCAATTCCTTCTTCTTGTGCATACCCTTTGCATACAAGTCTTTCCTTATTCCTAGTGACATATCCATTTTCATTCAACTTATTTATGAATATCCATTTCATCCCAATTACATTCTTCTCTTTCGATCTTGGTACCAATGTCCATGTTTTGTTTTTTTGTATCTGATCAATTTCTTCATTCATATCCTTAACCCATTCATCATTTTCATGTGCATTTGTAACAGTTTTAGGCTCAAATTCACAAACTAAGAATGTGTTATTTCTCAACTTACTTCGTGTCATCATGCCAACTTTCTTGTCTCCAATAATTTGATTATGTGGATGATGTTTCCTTACATATCTTGGAAGTACAAGTTTAGTTGTTTGTTCTTCATTGTGTTCTTTACTCGGTGTAGGATCATGATCTTCATCGGTAACTATTTACTGATTCTTGGTCTATATAGACTGATTCTTGGTAGCATTACCTGGTTGCTTAGTAACTCCAAGTTGTTTCTCAGGTAGAGTGTTAGGTTGCTCAATGTAAGTAAATCTACCATAATCTTCTAGTTCCTTTTTTCTTTCTTCATCATTCTTCTCAGCAAATTCATCAACTCTCACATTTGCACTTTTAATCATCTTGTTAGTAGCCTTATTCAAACATTTGTAAGATTTTATTTTAGTAGAATATCCTAAGAATATTCCTTCATCACCTTTTGAATCAAATTTCTCATTTCTATCATGTTTTAGAATGTAATATCTACTTTCAAATATTCTGAAATAACTTACATTTGGTATGTAACCATACCATAATTCATAAGGTGTCTTGTTTGAATCTTTCTTCAATTTAACTCGGTTCAATGTGTATACAGTATTACTAATAGATTCTCTCTAGTATATTTGTGCAACATCTTTTTCAATCATTAGTGTTCTAGGACAATCAACAATAAATCTATTCTTCCTTTAAACAATCCCATTCTACTGTGGTGTCCTTGGTGCATAAACATGTCTCTTAATTCCATGCTCATTACAAAAATTAGTGAACTCATTAGAAATAAATTCACCACCTCTATCTGATCTCAAACATTTTAGTTCTTTACCACTTTAGATTTAAACAATTTAAATATCTCAAAAGCTTCATATTTTTCTTTCTAGAACATGACAATGATCATTCTAGAGTAGTCATCAACAAACAAGATAAATTATCTGTCTCCATAATAACTATTGTCACTAAGGATTGCACCCAATTTGCTAAGTGTTGAACCTAGCAATCCTGTGAAACATGGGACTATTCTTAGGCTGTGGGTAACCTATCTAAGAATAGACCTCCAGATTAAGGGCTGACTTCCCTATGGATCACTTGAAACTTATCTAAAATTTTAGGAGGAAAGGGAGAGAGTACATAAAATAAACAACTGTATTTGAATGAAACAAAGGTGATCCACCAAATTTTAAAGAAGGTCCACAACTGAAAGATAAGTTTACTCCAACAGCAAAACAAATCTAACTCACAACTCAATCCCACTTTCTCAACTCTTAGTGAAACAAGGTACTTAGAATGCAGAAAATGAAGAAAACTTCACAAATCTGATATTCTTGATTACACACAAATAACACTACTGAATTAAGATAAATCCCTGAACACCAACTTGAATTCAATATGTAGATTTAGGATATAGAAACATCACAATAATCCAACATATGACTTCAAAATCATACCTAGAATTATAGGAGAACAAGAAAGATAAATTTTATTGCGGAAAAGAAACTAAGTACAATTGCGTCTCTTAGAGCTACAACACTCCTATCAGAGAGAAAGAAATGAAGAGCTAACCTCAATCACCAAAAGTGAGAGGTATAAAAGCTAAAACTAGGAATCTGCATTCAAACTCCAATACCTCCTAAGAATAGAAAAGGTCAAAAAGGACCCATGAGGCTGCATCATGGTTTGAATGCCAGATTCCCAGATTCCTAGGGAGCGAGGAAAGTGGGACCCAAAAAATAGATAGTCAAACAGTAACCATCCTATCCACTAAGTCATGCATTGAACATATTCTGACGATGGTTTATAAAACACCATCGGAAGAATTTACATTAATGGAATATGCAATGACTCATCATTAAGAAACTACCCCACTATGACACAAAATGGGCCTAGTATATTTCAAAAATAGTCTCAACCCACAAAATGGGGAAACACATTTTTAAAAATAATTATTTTTCCAAAGACCCACCTATGCCTAAGAAACAAAATATGGACTAAGATATACTTTGAAAAAAACTCAACCCAAAATGTATTTACAATTTGAAATAAATCCATATCATACCAAAGGCATCTAGCATCAAAATTAAAATCAACCAACAACCTCAACCCAAAAAATGGGGAGAAAATGCTAATTGACTATTGAAGTGAAAAATCCCTTGAAGATGGAAGGGCAACCACTGGCACTGTAGAATTTCCTCTCTGACATTTGGCAAGTTACTAAATCAATCGGCACTTCTGATAAAATCCCTATGTTCGGCTTTAGAAACAGCCATCATTGGCATCAGCATGTACTGATTAGGTAAGCATTTTGGTTTTGGCATCATTTGAGCATTCATCTTTTGCACTGTGTATTTCATTTTTACTTCTCTATCAAGGATGTTTCATGCTTTTGTGTATTTGGTTTAGAACATTAACATTTACAATATAGGTTTAATATTGAAACATTTCCTTTCCAGCTAGGGAATGGTACTGGTATTATTTGTTTGAATCTCTCTATATATTTGTAATGAATCTCGACTCTTCTGGGCTTTGAGGGCATGTACAAATGATGGAAATATATGTATTTCATCTCTGCATAACTTTTGAACCCTGTGGCCTACTATTGATCCTTTATCTAGATGAGGGTATTATTGTACTAAGGTTCTATTTCCCTGTTGTGTTCTGTTAAAGTACTCGATGTTGCTTCTTGTTTCTCAACCTAATGGAAATGCTCTGCAATGAAGCCACCATAGCATCATGACTCATTTTATCTCTACATTATGTGTTGAGGAATACGAGGGTACCGTGTTTGAAGGGCATGTGTTATGATAATGCCTTCTCTGCATTTTGAATTGGAAGTAGGGGCACGACCATATACTTCTCTCTGTTTGCATCATTTTATGTCGTTGATGTTTTTGTCCTTATACCATGCTTACTCCTCTATTTGAATTATGGCCGAGCCATGGTTTGCATCATTTGAACCATGGTGCCATATTGAGCTCGATATTGAGCTAGGGCCTTGGGTATATGTGTTCATTGTTGTAAACTTTAGGGCATCATGTTTGAATCTTGGTTCATCTCCTGCTAAGTGTGTATCAATAAAGGCACATGTTTGTATTTGATATCATGTTTGCTATATCTCAAGGTTTGCATTTGATATTATTTTCATTTGGTTTTTTGAATCTACTGATGGAAAAGTATCCACCGACTTCACATTGGGTGAAGCCATAGGGCATCAATGCATTTTCTGCCTAAGAATTATACCAAAGATATGAGCTAGGGCACAACTTACATGTTCTCTGTTGTCAATGTAATGGAATGTGTTTTTGTATTTCATCTTTGTCTTCTACACTCAGTGTACCGTGCCATGGTATCTATTTGTTATCTTTCATCTCACCTCTGCCAGGCGTGAAGAATTTGCTAGGCATCGACATCTATCATTTTATCAAAATGTATAAGGCTCATAAGCCTGGCATGATGCTAATGCCCATTGAGTCTAGGGTCCATGAAAGGCTCTTGATGGTGTGAGTGCTTGAATGGGCTCGCTATTAATTTTATTGTGCTAGCCCTTAAACTAGATATTTTTGGTGCCATTGAGACCCAAGAGCTAGTCAACATGCTTGTAGGTACCTTTGTTTGATACAGTTTGACCTTTCAGTGCTTCTATCTTGATTTGTCATTGACTACCACTATGACCATACCATTGTTATTGATGCTTCATTCTTTTAATATTTTGCTCACAGTGAGATCTACCTATGGGTAGGGCATTCTATTTTCATGGCCACTAATGGCTTAATCTATGTTTCATTCTTGGTACATTTGATTGCATGCATGTGCTCCTTATCATGCCAGCCTGTGGGCTCCTGTGAGGCATCACCATGCTTACTCTGCATATTGATGGAGTGCTTGTGCATCCATATCTTCACATGGTGTGTATGAGTTCCTTTAAACCTTTGAGGGCATGATTACCTGATGCACTACTTTGATTGGCTATGACCCGTGAAGCATGACCTACATCACTATTCTATTTTCGGTGACACCCAAAGTGGGAATGCTCACTGTTGTGTTTCTTATATGCAGTATCTTTTTGGTGTTTGTAAGGACCTATGATGGTCTTAAACATTGACATAGCCATTGTTTATTACATGGTGATGCTTCCCTTGACAAAACCTATGATTTTTAAGCTAGGGCATGTATTTTCTGTTATCATCTGTTGGTTCTCATGTTTATTTGATTAGTTCACTGCTCCATTTATGACTCCACTCCCTCAAGGATTTGTTGATGTACCTTGTCATTATTGTTTAATGAATGTAATACTTTGATACATTATATCAATGATCATTTGATGTTCATCCTTGAGAATATCTCCATCATGATGATTGTACCTCTCTTTATAGCACCATTAGAACTTCCTTTGAAGCAATGTTACACTTTGTATCATACAGTTTTTCTCCTATTTGTAGCTTCTTCCCTTAGCCCAAGATTTAGAATTAAACACACTTTCTACCATGAATGTACCCTATTTCTTTGCCATGTTGATGAAGTATATCTCTTAACACTTCTAGTGCTCTATTTTTTAATACATTCATGTCATAGTAAAGATGATGTTATGCAGATTTGAGTATTTATTTCTCTGATATTGATATTGATTTGATGCAGCTTGCAAGCTCTTCTTGCTAGTGTTTGACCATGCTTCATTGATCCTTATTGATGATGCTCATCTGGCTGTACCTTATTTTTGTACGATGTGTGCTCTTGGCCCTTGATGTGATCATCGATAGAAAACTTGAGGTTTTTCTATCATGATCCGCATCAAGGGCCCAGATCATTCATTGAATTCATGCTAGATCAAGTCCTCCTCTATCTAAACATGAAACAAACACGTCAGTGAAAACATGGTGCCTCTTTTGTTTTTGGAGCCCTATGCACATGCCTTGAGCACAACCTTTGCTAGAGGTGCACGACTGAGTGTATATATGCATTCTATAGATATTGTGATACCATCCATTGCATAGATCCATTGGATCTAACCCATCTCTTCTTCACCTTTTGTAGGTTTTGGATCTCAGGAGTCCTCTGGATAGGACCAAATCCGGACTTCAATACCAGGCAATGTCTGGTACCGCAATTTTTACTAGTTTTCCTTTATGTATATGTATACTCATTCATTCAATTCTGGTAATGGCTATGCTCACGGCCTTTGTGAGCTCAGATAGATGTTTCTTTCTTTTAGTTCTTTCCCTTTTGTATAGTATACATACATGCATGTGTAGCTTTAGATGTAGTTCATTTCCTTTTATTTTCATGTACTTTGTAATGAAATGAACACAAACTTAAAGAAGAACACCTAATAACACAAACTAGTGTACTATATCCTCATCTAGTAATTAGGTCCACACTCTAAGAATGAGCAAAAATATGGTAACAATAACTCTTAGTTCTCAAAGGACCACACAAGTTGGTATGAACTAACTCCAAAATAGCATTAGATGAATAGTTTTTGCTCTTAAAACTAGATTTTGACATTTTTCCCATTTGACATTGCTTGCACATGACATGGTCAGGTTTAGATATGCTCAGTAAGCTTGTAACTCTCCTTTTCTTACTAATCTTAACCATGTCAAAATTCACATGACATAACTTTTTGTGCCATAACCACACACCTTCAATTCTAGCCAATAAACAAGAAGTTTTAGCATTGTTAAGATAAAACAGATTAGCTTTAGATTGTTCACTAGTACCAACCAACCTTGCAGTCCCATCATAAATTTTCATGTTCCTATTCTCAAATGTAACTCAGTGACCTATGTTATTCATCTATGCTACACTCAACAAGTTATAATTAATTCCCTTCACCAAATATGCATTCTCACATCTGATCTTATTGTTCAACAATATAGACCCTTTTCCTTTTACTAAACAACCTATATGATTTCCCATTTTAACAGATCCACCATTATAATATTCAAGGTATTCAAATTTGTCTTCATGTCACTAGTCATATGATGTGTACATCCACTATCAATAATCCAAGTATCATTCTTGCTACCCTTAGAAATAAGTGTTGTTTCAACATACATTTCTTCTTCTTCATTTGAATCTTATTTCAAATCTACAAATACCACCTCAATGTCTTCATCAGTGTTGATGTCAGTGTCATCATCATCATCTTCAACAAGGTAACATGATTTCTTGCCTTTTTCTTTGTAATCTTGTTTACTTCTTCTTTCATACTATTGGTTGCTTCTATGTTTTCAATTTTACTTTTGTCAGATTTCCTTTCACTAGATCTTTCATTGTCTTTCTCCTCTTCTTTCCCATTAGGACATCTAGCTACAATATGTCCAATCTCTTTACAATTAAAGTAGACCAAAGGTAGTTTTCCTTTATATCTTCTTTTATTTGTATAGTCTTATAGCCATTAATGCTTCAAGCTCATAAAGTTCTTCCTCATCACTTTTACTATCACTTTCATTTCTTATCACATGTTTACTTCTTGATTTACCAATTTTTAGAGATGACATAAATGTAGACTCAATAGTAGGAACAACACTATTATCAAAGTTATTCAACTCAAAAGTAGTCAATCTACCGATGAGACTATCAAGTGTGATATGATTACTAAGAGCTGATCTCATCTCATGAATTGAAGAGTCTCTTATAGCATAACTAGGAAATAAGGTTTGAGAATTATACTTACAAAATTTCCTTCTTCAATAATACCTCCTACTCCTTAGATAACATTGACAATATCCTTGACTTGGTTCCTATATTGTGATATGTTCTCTCCTTTCATTTTCATGTCATCAAACTTTCCTCTAAGACTTTTAGCTTTAGCCCTTGATGCATTGACATCTCCTCCATGAACTAGTGTAAGCTTGTCCCACATCTATTTAGAAGAAGTACATGTCTTAACATCTCCAAATTTGGCATCTGATAAGGAAGAAACAAGCTCTATCATTGTAGTATTGTGTTCATCCCCTTCTGTATAGTATACAAACATGCATGTGTAGCTTTAGATGCAGTTCATTTCCTTCTATTTTCATGTAATTTGCAATGAAATAAACAAAAAATTAAAGAAGAACACCTAATAACACAAACTAGGGTACTGTAGCCTCATCTAGTAATTAGGTCCCCAATCTAAGAATGAGAAAAAATATGGTAACATTCTGGTGACCTCTTTGGAGTGCTTGCCTACTAAGCATCCTGACCATCTACCTTAGAGATTCATTAGGCACAGAGTCCATAAGCCTCATATTGAACTTAGCTTCTTTCGGACAACCAATCCTTCTTCTCTAAAACTACTATCTGCTAGAGACAACCTCTCTTGCTGATTACTACTCACACCAAACTAAAAACAAATTGAAAGCAACTGAAAACTGGAAACTAACTTTTGCCAGGCACTTAGGGAACATGAAAAACTAGAAACCTCTAACTTACTAATGTATAGGGTAAAAATACACCTCAGAAACAAGCCTTGAGGTGGATCCCATTCACTAGAATGGGAATCTCCTCTACATCCATACTAGCTAGCTAAAAAGCATTATGGGCTTTGCATTCAATCACCATGAAAGGCCCACTCCATATGGCATCAAATTTAGTATGCATCCCTAGTTTTTATTTTGCCTCATCCCACTTGAGGACAAGGTCTCCCTCCTTGAAAACCCTAGGTGTGGCTTTCTTATCAAAGCTTGTCTTCATCTGAGAATGATGAACCTCTAGATTCTCCAGTGCTAGTTTTCTTGTTTCTTCGAGCTCAACTAGCTCAGCAAGCCTAACTTGCATAGCATCTTCTTCCATAAGATCAATTTCCTTGATTAGGCTTAAGTTAGGCAACTCAGTAGATAAAGGAATCCTATCTTCTTTTCCATATACAAGTGTATAGGGTGAGTTACCTGTATACCTCTTAGGTGTTATTCTATCTTCCCATAAGGCCAACTTTAACTTGCTATGCCAATCTCTCTAGTTTCCTTCTATAGTTTTTTTGATGATTCTCAGCAAGTTCTTATTCATTGATTCTACCTGACCATTACCCTGAGGGTAATAGTTAGAAGAGGTACTCAGAAAGATATTGTGCTTGAGTGCCCATTCTAATATTTTAGTTCCTAGGAATTCCATAGCATTGCCTGAAATGATAGAATCTAGAGTACCAAATCTAGACACAATGTCTTGGTAAAAGTTTAGGATAGAGCTCTCATTTACTTCCTTCAGTGCTATAGCCTCTATCCACTTAGTAAAATAGTCCATAGCAGCAAGTATCCATTTGTGTCCAGCACTAGATGGGGGGTTGATAGGTCCAATAAAATCCAATCCTCATTTTGAGAAAGGTTGCTCTACCTTGATGGGATGAAGAGGGAGGGCTGCTAACTTTTGTTTTCCAACAAACAAGGCATAGTTCTTCCATTTCCTTACCCAATAAAATGTATCTTTGTATAGGCTAGGTCAATAGTATCCAGCTCTCATCACTTTTAGAGTAGTGGTTCTAGCTACAAAGTGTCCTCCAGAACTTCCATCATGAAACTCCTCTAGTATTTTATTTACTTGACTAGTTTCAACACACCTCAATAGGATACCACTATAATATTTTATATACAAAACATCATCAATAATGACAAATGGAATATCTTGGAGTCTAAAGTACCTTCTTTTACTCCTTTCAAGGCCTTGAGGACATTGACCAGTTGAGAGATAAAGTTTCATCTCTGTTGTCCAGCTTGTGCTCTGCTCTACATTCTAGTTCATCAGGACAACCTCCTCCTTCTACTAGTTTGAGTCTACTATTCCTTCATTTAGCTGCTCACATAGCCCCTTTCATCTAACCAGCTTGGTCACTTTAATCTAAATGTCATACTCTATGAATTTGGTGACCCAACCAGCCCTCTTATGGCTCAGGTCCTTGTTTAGCAAGAAATATTTTATGCAAGGGTGAGCAACCATTAGGTGCACTATGTTATTGGATAACAAGTGCCTAAAATTTTTCAAACTCCTCACAATTGCTAAGACATGCTTTTCTATAGGAGTATAATTAAGTTCATAACCATCTAGACCCTGACTGTAAAAAGCTACTGGCCATTCTTGTTTCTCAGTATTCTACTGAACTAACATAGCAAAGATACTATCAATGTCCCCAAATGCATATAGGATAAAATCTTTAGAAAATTTAGGGTTTACCAGAGTAGGAGCAGAGGCAATTGCTTCCTTAACTTCTTCAAAGCACCTCTTTCCTTTACTTGTCTAGTGAAAGGTTGAGTTCTTCTTCAGCATCTAGGTCATAGGCTTTAGTAGTGCTACAACATTTGGAATGAACATTCTTAAGAAGTTGATTCTTCCAAGAAAAATCTATAGTCCTTTCTTGTGAGCTGGCTGAGGTAGTGCCATAATGGCCTTTATCCTCTTAGGATCAATGGTTGTCCCTTGTTTAGAAACAATGTGCCCCAGTAATCTGCTTTCATGGACAACAAAAATGCATTTCTTAGGATTTAATGAAACTTTGAACTCTCTACACCTTTCAAAGATCTATCTCAGATGAAACAGGTGATCATTTGTGTCTTTTGAAAAGATAGTTATATCATCCAAGTAGACTAGAAAAAACTTGTTCATTAAGATAGAAAATGCCATCTCCATGGCTTTCTGAAATGTAGCACCATCGTTAGACAGCCCAAAAGGCATCTTTCTATATGCCATGGTGCCCCATTTGGTGGTGAATGCTATTTTATATTGATCTTCCTCTTTAACCAGGACCTGGTTATAAACAGAAAAGCCATCTAATAGAGAAAATTTGTCAGACCCCAAGACATACTGTAGAATCTATTCCATGGATGGCAATGGGTGATGATCTTTGAGTGAGGCTTTATTAAGATTTTTGAAATCCACACATAACCATATTTCACCATTCTTCTTCCTAACTGATACTAGATTAGAAACCCAAGAGGTGTGTTTAATGGGGAAAATAATATTAGCCTCAATCATTTTCCTCAACTCTATTTTCATCAGGACCTCTAACTTAGGATTGATAGGTTTCTTTTTTTGTCTCACTAGTTTGGCATGGGGTTCTAGCTCAATGGTGTGCTAGGCTAAGTGAGGATCAAATCCTTTCAAATCATAGTATTCCTATGCAAAAATATCACTAAACTCTTGACACAATGAAACAAAGGCTTGTTTTTCTGGCTGTGTGCATACCTTTCCAAGCTTAAGGGATTTGTCCATGAGAACTTCCACAGACTGGTAGTGCTCTTCTTTGATTGTCATACTAGCCTTGTCTCCTCTAAACTGATCATCAAAGTTGAATATGGACTCAAGTGTGACCAGCCCCTTAGGCAACTTATTACTTTTTAACTGTAGCATCTGGTCACTATACTGGTGAGCATGTTTGTTTTGGTTAACTCTAGAGAATTTAGCCTCTTCTATCAAAAAGTTAAAAATATTTTCATCATTTTCAAAGACTTGCTAGCTCACCTAATTTTCTGGTATGGATGGTTTTACCAGAACCTTTACATGCTACGAGTTGAGACTTGTGATCTCTTTTGGAATATCATACTCTGCTCCTATGGCAGCTAGCTTGTCTACCTATTTGTTTTGATTTCTTGGGACAAAAAATAGATTAAAGGCATAAAAATATTCTATTAAGTCCCAAACTATGTGCTTATTCATCTTAAGCGTATCATTCTTTGTGAGATTAGTGCCACAAATTTGATTGACCACTAATTCACTATCACCCATAACTTCTAGGCATTTGATTCCTCTTTGTCTAGCCCATTCTAAACCATGAATCAAAGCCTTATACTCTGTTGTATTATTAGTACAGCTGAAAGAAAAATGAACTATAGAGTAATACCTTTTCCCTTTTGGAGAAATTAGGACAGCTCCTCCTCCCAAACCAACTTTTCTTCTGGCACCATCAAAAAACAACTACCACAACTCATCACTTTGAATTGCAGAATGTTTGTCTTCCTTCTTCATCAAATCTAGAATCACAACACCTTCTTCATGAATGATATACATTCCAATACAATAAATCTCCATGTTTCTAAAAGGGTTATCCTCCAAGTCTCTTTTAGCCCATTCATCTAGGGCAATATCAGGAATCTTCCCAATAGGGGTTCCAGGTTTAGAATCACTTGGGTCTTGTTCATGAAACATTAGATTGGCATTTATAGGGCTTGGGGTATAAGGCTCAGCATGGCTTTTTGCAAAAGCTTTAGACTTGATTCTAACTCTAGTCCCATATCTGGTTCTGAAATATAGATGAGACTAGTCAGCTGAGAGATATCCCCCCAACCTAGCAGTGAACTCTCTGCTTAGACAAATAGCAAAATGAGGAGGTAGATCTATGACATAGACATCTTGTGGAATGGAAAAATTGGGGCATTCATCTAGAGTGAGGCTCAGTTCTTTAATGAGTCCCAAGGTACTAGCTGATGACCCATCCAACTGAATGATAGGTCTGTCTATTGGCTCATAAGACAATCCTAGGAGATCTACTAACTGTTTAGAAATTATAGAACTACTAGCTCTTGAGTGTATCATACAATTATGAACCAAGAAGTCTCTAAGAATAAGAGCTACATAGAAAGGAGGAGGTTTAACCTGTGGGGCAATAGTGGGTTGCAAGCTGTCTTCTTTGGTTTGCTACTCCTTTTGAGGTGTTTTAGCCACTAGGACCCTAAGCTACTCTGAAACACCTTCTTGATTTGATGAAATCTTAGCCAATTCGCTAAGTATTAGCTCCTTTTGACCAGGGATCGCTAGGGTGTCCATTAAAGGCACATTGATAAAGGTCTTCTTCATTTGCTCCACAATATTAAAAGATCCCAATTTCACTTTAGGCTGCCACTTAAGTGCAGCAACCTCTATTTGTGTAGACACCAACTGTGTAGCTACCTTGACTGGTTCCTTAGCCTCTTTTGACTAGTTTAGGATTGGAACTTGAACTGCTTTGGGTTGTAGATTCACAATAGGAGCTTGCTAACTGGTAGTGGCCACTTTCTCAACCTCTAAATCCTTCTTCTTAGACCTTGTGTTGGCTACAACTATGATGTAGTTTGGGTTATCACTTGGTGAAAGGTTCCCCCCGCAAAAATCTTCTTTCTAAAAATTTACCAGTGCCACCTCAGGAGTCTGCAACTCATTTGGGGTAACAACTGGACCTTGTTATATTTTCGGCTCTTGAACCATCTCCTGTGGCACCATCACATTGTTCTGCACCATGAGGGCCTGAGCATAGCCATTGGGACACATTCCTTGGATGTGTTGCTGATTGGGCAACCCCATTGGTATTCTTGTGCCATATTATTCTGAGCTATAGGTTTAGCTCTCTAGAAGCACTAGGAGTATTAGGATTATAAGGCTGGCTAGCATTTTGATTATAATTTCTTGCTTAGCCTTGCTGGCCTTGTTGGTATTGGGGCCTGTTCTACTGGTAATGATTTTGATAGGGCTACTGTTAAGGTTGATGATAGGGTTGCTGGTAAGGTTGGGACTGATGTTTCTTTAGACTAACCAGCTCATTAGTAACTATTTGCAAAGCCTTTTTGATCTCATTCATCTCTTGGGACTGATTCATAGCTAGACTAGCAACTTGTTGAGGAGGAGCTGGGAGAGGTGGAATAGATGCCAAGGCTGGAATTATTTCAGGAACAAGATGAAGCTCAGGAAAAATAGGCATTGGAGGCCTTGGGGCTATCTTTCCTACTTGGATTAGGCTATTTTCAGTTCTTATGGCAAGATCATATGATGCTGGTAAATTAGTCCCTCCCATGGATTGGATCATAACAGAGATATCATTGTTAAGGTCTCTTAGATAGTATAGAAAAGCATGCTAGCTTGAAGGTCTCACTATGGTTGGTATTCTATTCCATGTCCTCTAAAATATGAAATTGAAATCCATCATGTATTCTTGGGGTGACCTTTTAATAGTAGTCAAATGCTCAACTAATGAGAGGTGATCTAATTTATCCTCTAATTGGTTGGTCAAGGCTTGACCCAGCCCATCCCAATCAGCTATGGAACCAACTGCTAAGCCTCTAAACCATTGCAATGGTTTTCCTTTGAGGGAAGCTGCCAACAACCTCACAGCTACATTATCTTGGGTTATATTATGCAGGGCACAAAGGGATGCTACATCTCTTATATGCTCAATAGTTGAAGTTTGATCCTCTCCTATAAAATTAGGCAAACTTTTAAGGGCTGATATAGGTATATGATTATGATGCTGCAAATTCAAGGGGCTGCCTTGATCAAAGGCTACAAAAGGAAGTTGTCTGGCCATTGGAGGATTAAGGGGAGCTTGATTTTCTAGTTCTACTTGCACTGGCTAGATTTGGGGATTGGTTACAGGAATGTGAATAGGACTAGGAGTAGAACTAGGAGTAGGATTTGTAGATTTTGATGCAATATGCTGGGCTCCTTTAGACCTCTTTTTGATAGATGGCAACTCCGCATACATAAAAGGATTCTTACTCTACTTGGTTGGGATTTCTCTCATACGCTTAAATACTAATATGCATAAAACACTATTAGAGTCACCAGGTATGATTTCAAAACACTTTCATTGCTCATACCACACAATAACCTGCATAAATCTTTTTAGAAATCTGACTCACTATGTCTTCTGTCCACCGGGCGTGCCAAAAATTGTTGTCACTAAGGATTGCACCCAATTTGCTAAGTGTTGAACCTAGCAATCCTATGAAACATGGGACTATTCTCAGGCTGTGGGTAACCTATCTGAGAATAGACCTCCAGATTAAGGGCTGGCTTCCCTATGGATCACTTGAAACTTATCTAAACTTTTAGGAGGAAAGAGAGAGAGTACATAAAATAAACAACTGTATTTGAATGAAACAAAGGTGATCCACCAAATTTTAAAGAAGGTCCACAACTGAAAGATAAGTTTACTCCAATAGCAAAACAAATCTAACTCACAACTCAATCCCACTTTCTCAACTCTTAGTGAAACAAGGTACTTAGAATGCAAAAAAGGAAGAAAACTTTAGAAATATGATATTCTTGATTACACACAAATCACACTACTGAATTAAGATAAATCCTTGAACACCAACTTGAATTCAATATATAGATTAAGGATATAGAAACATCACAATAATCCAACATATGACTTCAAAATCATACCTAGAATTATAGGAGAACAAGAAGGATCAATTTTATTGCTGAAAAGAAACTAAGTACAATTGTGTCTCTCAGAGCTACAACACTCCTATCAGAGAGAAAGAAATGAAGAGCTAACCTCAATCACCAAAAGTGAGAGGTATAAAAGCTAAAACTAGGAATCTGCATTCAAACTCCACTACCTCCTAAGAATAGAAAAGGTCAAAAAGGACCCATGAGGCTGCATCATGGTTTGAATGCCAGATTCTCGGATTCCTAGGGGGCAAGGAAAGTGGGACCCTAAAAATAGATAGTCAAAGAATAACCATCCTATCCACAAAGTCATGCATTGAACATATTCTGATGACAGTTTATAAAACACCATCGGCAGAATTTACATTAATGGAATATGCAATGACTCATCATTAAGAAACTACCCCACTATGACACAAAATGGGCCTAGTATATTTTAAAAATAGTCTCAACCCACAAAATGGGGAAACACATTTTCTAAAATAATTATTTTTCCAAAGACCCAACTATGCCTAAGAAACAAAATATGGACTAAGATATACTTTGAAAAAACACTCAAACCAAGATGGGGAGGACATCCAAAGTATTTACAATTTGAAATAAATCCATATCATACCAAAGGCATCTAGCATCAAAATTAAAATCAACCAACAACCTCAACCCAAAAAATGAGGAGAAAATGCTAATTGACTATTGAAGTGAAAACTCCCTTGAAGATGGAAGGGCAACTGCTGGCACTGTAGAATTTCCTCTTTGACATTTGGCAAGTTACTAAATCAACTGGCACTTCTGAAAAAACCCCTATGTTTGGCTTTAGAAACAACCATCAGTGGCATCGACATGTACTGATTAGGTAAGCATTTTGGTTTTGGCATCATTTGAGCATTCATCTTTTGCACTGTGTATTTCATTTTTACTTCTCTATCAAGGATGTTTCATGCTTTTGTGTATTTGGTTAGAACATTAACATTTACAATATAGATTCAGTATTGCAACATTTCCTTTCCAGCTAGGACATGGTACTGGTATTATTTGTTAGAATCTCTTTGTATATTTGTAATGAATCTTGACTCTTATGGGCTTTGAGGGCATGTACAAATGATAGCAAACTATGTATTTTCATCTCTGCATAACTTGTGAACCATGTGGCCTGCTATTGATCCTTTATTTGGATGAGGGTATTATTATATTGAGGTTCTATTTCCCTATTGTGTTCTATTAAATTACTCAATGCTTCTTGTTGTTTCTCAACCCAATGGCAATGCTCTGCAATGAAGCCATGATAGTATCATGACTCACTGTATCTCTACATTATGTGTTGAAGAATAGGAGGATACCATGTTTGAAGGGCATGTGTTATGATAATTCCTTCTCTACATTTTGAATTGGAAGTAGGGGCATGACCATATACTTCTCTCTGTTTGCATCATTTTATGTCATTGATGTTTTTGTCCTTATACCATGCTTACTCCTCTATTTGGATTGTGGCCGAGCCACGGTTTGCATCATTTGAACCATGGTGCTATATTGAGCTTGATATTGAGCTAGGGCCTTGGGTATATGTGTTCATTGTTGTAAACTTTAGGGCATCATGTTTGAATCTTGGTTCATCTCCTGCTAAGTGTGTATCAATAAAGGCACATGTTTGTATTTGATATCATGGTTGCTATATCTTGGGCTCTACATTTGATATTATCTACATTTGGTTTTTTGAATCTACTGATGGAAAAGTATCCACCGACTTCACATTGGGTGAATCCCTAGGGCATCAATGCATTTTATGCTTACGAATTATACCAAAGCTATGAGCTAGGGCACAGATTACATGTTCTCTGCTATCAATGTAATGGCATGTGTTTTTGTATTTCATCTTTGTCTTCTGCACTTGGTGTACCATGCTATGGTATCTATTTTTTATCTTGTATCTCACCTCTACCAGCTGTGAAGAATGTGCCAGGTATCGACATCTATCATTTTATCAAATTGTATAAGGCTCATGATCCTAGCATGATGTTGATGCCCATTGAGTCTAGGGCCCGTGAAAGGCTCTTGATGGTGTGAGTGCTTGAATGGGCTTGCTATTAATTCTATTGTGCGAGCCCATGAACTAGATATTTTTTATGACATTGTGACCCAAGAGCTAGTCAACATGCTTGTGGGTACCTCTGTTTGATACATTTTGAACTTTCAATGCTTCTATCTTGATTTGTAATTAACTGCCACCATGATCTTACCATTTTTATTGATGCTTCATTCTTTTAATAGTTTTCTCACAGTGAGATCTACCCACGGTTAGGGCACTGTATTGTCATGGCCACCAATGGTTTCATCTATGTTTCATTCTTGGTACATTTGATTGCATGCATGTGCTCCTTATCATGCCAGCCTGCAGGCTCTTGTGAGGCATCACCGTGCTTACTCTGCATATTGATGGAGTGCTTGTGCATCCATATCTTCATGGTGTGTATGAGTTCCTTTAAACCTTTGAGGGCATGATTCCCTAATGCACTACTTTAATTGGCTATAACCCGTGAAGCATGACCTACATCACTGTTCTATTTTTGGTGACACCCAAAGTGGGAATGCTCACTATTGTGTTTCTTCTATGTAGTATTCTTTTGGTATTTGTAAGGACCCATGACCCTCTTAAACATTTACATAGCCATTGTTTATTACATGGTGATGATTCCCTTGACAAAACCTATGATCTTGAAGCTAGGGCATGTATTTTCTCTTATCATCTATCAGTTCTCATGTTTATTTGATCAGTTAAATGCTCCATTTATGACTCCACTCCCTCAGGGATTTGTCGATGGACCTTGTCATTTCTATTTAATGAATGTAATACTTTGATACATTGTATCGATGATCATTTGATGTTCATCCTTGAGAATATCTCCATCATGATGATTGTACCTCTCTTGATAGCACCATTAGAACTTCCTTTGAAGCAATGTTACACTCTGTATCATACAGTTGTTCTCCTATTTGTAGGTTCTTCCCTTAGCCCAAGATTCATAATTAAACACACTTTCTACCATGAATGTACCCTATTTCTTTGCCATGTTGATGAAGTATATCTCTTAACACTGCCAGTGCTCTATTTTTTAATACGTTCATGTCATAGCAAAGATGATGTTATGCAGATTTGTGTATCTATTTCTCTGATATTGATATTGATTTGATGCACCTTGCAAGCTCTTCTTGCTAGTGTTTGACCATGCTTCATTGATCCTTATTGATGCTACTCATCTAATTGTACCTTATTTTTGTACGATGTGTGCTCTTGGCCCTTGATACGATCATCAATAGAAAACTTGAGGTTTTTCTGTCATGATCCACATCAAGGACCCAGATCATTCATTGAATTCATGCTGGATCAACTCCTCCTGTACTTGCACATGAAAAAAACATGTCAGTGAAAACATGGTGCCTCTTTTGTTTTTGGAGCCCTGTGCACATGCCCTGAGCATAGCCTTTGCTAGAGGTGCACGGCTGAGTGTATATATGCATTCTGTTGATATTGTGATACCAACCATTGCATAGATCCATTGGATCTAACCCATCTCTTCTTCACCTTTTCCAAGTTCTGCATCTCAAGAGCTCTCTGGACAGGACTGGATCTAGACTTCAATACCAGGCAATGTCTGGTACCCTAGTATTTAATAGTTTTCCTTTATGTATATGTATACTCATTCATTCAATTCTGGTAATGGCTATGCTAACGGCCTGTGTGAGCTCAGATAGATGTTTCTATCTTTTAGTTTTTTTTGTTCTCTATAGTATGCATACATGCATGTGTAGCTTTAGATGCAATTCATTTCCTTCTATTTTCATGTACTTTGCAATGAAATGAACACAAACTTAAAGAAGAACACCTAATAACATAAACTATGGTATTGTAGCCTCATTTAGTAATTAGGTCCCCAATCTAAGAATAGGAAAAAGTATGGTAACAATAACTCTTAGTTCTCAAAGGACCACACAAGTCGGTATGAACTAACTCCAAAATAGCATTAGATAAATAGTTTTTGCTCTTAAAACTAGATTTTGACATTTTTCCCATTTGACATTGTTTGCACATGACATGGTCAGGTTTAGATATGCTAAGTAAGCTTGTAACTCTCCTTTTCTTACTAATCTTAACCATGTCAAAATTCACATGACATAACCTTTTGTGCCATAACCAGGCACCTTCAATTCTAGCCAATAAACAAGAAGTTTTAGCATTGTCAAGATAAAATAGATTACCTTTAGATTGTTCACTAGTAATAACCAAACTTCCAGTCTCATCATAAATTTTCACTTTCCTATTCTTAAATGCAACTCGGTGACCTATGTTATTTAGCTATGCTACACTCAAAAAGTTATAATTAAGTCCCTTCACCCAATATGGATTCTCACATTTGATCTTATTATTCAACAATATAGACCCTTTTCCTTTTACTAGACAAGCTGTATCATTTCCCATTTTAATAGATCCACCATTATAATATTCAAGGTATTCAAATTTGTCTTCATGTCACTAGTCATATGATGTGTACATCCACTATCAATAATCCAAGTATCATTCTTGCTAACCTTAGACATAAGTGTTGTTTCAACATACCTTTCTTCTTCTTTGTTTGAATCTTATTTCAAATCTAAAAATACCACCTCAATGTCTTCATCAATGTCGATGTTGGTGTCATCATCATCATCTTCAACAAGGTAACATGCTTTCTTTCCTTTTTATTTGTAATCTCATTTACTTCTTCTTTCATACTGTTGCTTGCTTCTGTGTTTTCAATTTTACTTTTGTCAGATTTCCTTTCACTAGATCTTTCATTGTCTTTCTCATCTTCTTTTCCATTAGGACATCTAGCTACAATATGTCCAATCTCTTTACAATTAAAGCATACCAAAGGTAGTTTTCCTCTATATCTTCTTTTATTTCTATAATCTTATAGCCATTAGTGCTTCAAGCTCATAAAGTTCTTCCTCATCACTTTTACTATCACTTTCATTTCTTATCATGTGTTTACTTCTTGATTTACCAATTTTCAGAGATGACTTAAATGTAGACTCAACAGTAGGAACAACACTATTATCAAAGTTATTCAACTCAAAAGTAGTCAATCTACCGATTAGACTATCAAGTGTAATATGATTACTAAGAGTTGATCTTATCTCATGAATTGAAGAGACTCTTATAGCATAACTAGGCAATAAGGTTTGAGAATTATACTTACAACATTGTCTTTTTCAATAATACCTCCTACTCCTTGAATAGCATTGACAATATCCTTGACTCGGTTCCTATAGTGCGATATGTTCTCTCCTTTCATTTTCATGTCATCAAACTTTCCTCTAAGACTTTCAGCTTTAGCCTCTGATGCATTGACATCTCCTCCATGAACTAGTGTAAGCTTGTCCCACATCTATTTAGAAGAAGTACATGTCTTAACATCTTCAAATTTGGCATCTGATAAGGAAGAAACAATCTCTATCATTGTAGTATTGTGTTCATATCTTTCTTTCATTTGATCAACAATCAAAGGTCCAGTAGGTAAGATAAACCCATTATCCAAGTAGTATATTATAGACTATCCAATCCCTAATAGGTATAATCTCATTCTACTTTTCCATGTCGAGAAGTTATCTTTGTTTAGATTTGACACTTCTCTCTTATACATCTTGTGATCTTTAGCTTAAGTCCTTCAAAATTTTCCTTCCAAGCACTCTACACTCCAATACCAATTGTTAGATAACTCAGAGGAGGGATGAATCTATTAAGCTCATTTATCCTATAGTCCAAAATACTCCTAGATGTATATTAAAAAACTTTCAAATCAAATAATCAACTTGGTAAAATATCAACCGTGCCTTTCTCTTCATATATTGATTAACAGTAAATTAAGTACTGTGTTTACTGATCTATCTAGTTATAGAAATGTGTAAAGTAAAATAAAAATTCAACACATCCATACACACATAACACATAGATTTTTAACATGGAAACTCTATTAGGGGAAAAACCACTTGGGACCGGTAACCCAAAATAATTTGCTCTTCTAAAGTGAGCTCGGTTAGGAGCCAACCTTGTTAAAGGTTACAAAACACACTATGAGGTGTGACTGGGTTAGATGATATATCACTAATAGTTCTCCCTTGACCAAAGATTCACTATGAGGTCAATAAGAAAACAATCAACATTCATTGAATGCCATATTGAAATATAAATACTGTTAAGTCCCACTCAATTAAGAAATTTATCTGTAGAAATGGTTAAACTGATAGAGTAATGATCTGATTCAAATACATCTTGATTTGCAAATTTTTAGATCTATGTGATGCTCAAAAATACCTCTGATCGATAATCAATTCAATATCTTTGTTTCCTCCAACTCTATTCTTCTCGGTAACTACTTTCTCTATCAATCGGTGTTGGCTGCAGTTTTCTCTAGTTCTGTCTTTAACCAGTTTTATCAGTGTTTCATTAAATCAATCTTTTCACGCAAATTCTCCTACAGCATTTAGACTCAATAATGAATCTCATTTCTCCGTATATAGACATCATAAACCTTTTTATTTCCATCCATAGATTGTCTCTTAATCTTTACTATTGATTTTGTTTCTTTAACCTTCCTCAGTAGTTGTGTCAATAACATGTTTCATTCTCCTTCATTTGATCATCTTTAATTTTTGTCAATCATTAGATCATCATAAAAAACATTATATTTTACCTCAGAATCATAAACAAGTGTCCAAATCATCTATTTTAGTTGGCAGTCATAAGTTCCATTTATTTCTTTCACTCGGTCAATACCATAATGCATTGGTGATAACTAGCTCGGTTAATAATATACTCGGTATACAGTACACTTTATCAGTCTATACAAAATTATTCATCTACCGACCACATAATATTGTTGTTTCTAGTGTAGGTTTGGACAATCCATTCTGGGATTTTTCATATTGCACTGCATGAGGTGGTATCAGAGCTTGAAGTTTTTGAGCGTGTAGATAGATCACTGAGTTGAGGCAGTTTTTACCAAGTTATTTTTTGCCTTGGGTTTTAGGTTTTTGAAGATCTTGAAGATGCCTTTGAGAAGATTGGACCCTAGGGATATTGTAGATCTCTCTGATGTTGTGGAAGAAAAGATCTCTGTGAAGGTCAAATCGGATGTTAGATCTGAGATGGAATTGATGAAGAATGACATGATTCCTAAGATCATGAGGGCTATTGCTAGTATGCTGAGGAATCTTAGTACTCAAGATGTCTATGAGGAAGATGTTGAAGACTTTGAAGTTGTTGGATCTAGTGGATATGATAAGAGGGACATATATGGTGAAGATGGAACTGGGACCTATTGCAAAGATCTGGGGCATGATTAAGTACTAGTTACGAAATGGAAGTTTCTTTGATACTTTGATATTTGAGGACTTGATTGATTGGATTGGTGAGTTAGAAGAATTTTTTGAGCTTGAAGAAATTGAAGATCCTCTTAGAGTAAGATTGACATAGACTAAGTTGAAAGGACATATTGCTCTTTGGTGGAAAGAATTGCAAAGGGAAAGAGAAGATGAAGGTGAAATGAAGATAAATTGGTGGAGGTTGATGGTGGCTAATTTGAAAGCTAAGTTCATACCTGTCGACTATGAACTTGAGTTGTTTAAGAAATTGCAAAATTTGAAGTAGAAAGATTTGACTATTAAAGACTATACCAAGGAGTTCTATAAGTTGACTATTGGGTCTAGACATAGAGAAATCAGTAAGGAAAAGGTAGCTCAGTATGTGAATGTCTTGAGATTCAATATTCAAGATGAGCTTAGTATGTTGAAGATTGATTTAGTTGAGGATGCTTATTAGTATGTTTTGAAGGCAGAAGATAAGTTGAAGAGGAGAAAACATGGTGATTCCCAAGGGAAGGAGAAACAAGATCACTCGGTGAAGGATAAACTGACTACTGAAGATGAATCAAAACCTGTTGAGCCAACAAAGAGGATAGGTAAGGTTTCCTTTAAGTGTACTTGTTATAATTGTGGTGAATAAGGACATCGATCATTTGAATGTTCATATAAGAAGCTCAGTAATAGCAGGAATGTTGTGGTGAATGAGAACATACTAAATGAACCTGGGGTAGATTTAGAAAACTTTATGCTTCAAAGAACATTTCTCGATGCTAAGGTGGGACCTTGTCAAAGGAGTAATTTTTTCAGAAATCAATGCAAGTCAGGAGGTAAACTTTGTAATGTGATTATAGATAGTGGTAGTACTCATAAACTTTTAGCTAAGGATATGGTTCAGAAACTTGGTTTGAAGAGTGTGAGACATCCTTATCCTTATAGGATTAGTTGGTTGCAAGATGTTCATGCTTTGGAAGTGAGATAGTAATGTCTGGTTGATTTTTTAGATTGGCCAGTATAAGGATCAAGTGTTGTGTGATATTGTGGACATGAGTAGTTGTCACATCTTTCTTGGTAGACCTTGGTAGTATGATTATAGGGTTGTGCATGATTGTGTCAAGAATATATTTACTTTCGAGAAGAATGGAAGGAATTTTTCCCAAATACCTTTACTGGATATAGCACTCGGTAGGAGGAACTTGAGCTTTGGGAGCCAAGTTGAGTTAGGAGATCCTGAAAGGATTAGAGATTAGTATGGAGAAAAAACCTATGGATTGTTGAGGAAAGAATTGAAAAGGTATAGAAAGAAGAAGTGGAATAATGTGCAAGTGGAAGACTTGGAGGACATGTATGTGAAGAACCAGTTCGAGGTTTATGTGTTGAATCAAAAAAGATGTTCTTCTAGCCATTGAGAATATCTTTTTGCACTTGGGGTGTCTCATGCAGGAGCATCCTAGGGTAGTTGTTAATCCTGTATGTTGGTATTTTGTAGTGTTTCTATGTTACTCACTCGCAACTTTGATTGAGGGGCTTGGTCATTGAAGGGATTGATTGCCAAAGGAACCCAAAAAACTTATGGTGCTTGATAGAAACTAAACTTGGTGATGCTTGTGGTGCTCAATCAATGTGCTTTCTCAGTGATGCCTAGCTTGCTAGGTTGTTTTTACTAGCCCTCAGTAGTTTGGCTTACTGACTGGAGTTCTTGGAGATTTAGTTGGCTAACTTGATGTATTTAATTTTGTTAGCTAATGTTGCATTCTACTATATGGATCTAGAGGTAGGTATGGAGAAGTAATTATTTGTAAGGTTATTTGAGCGCCGACTGATGTTGCATTTAATATTTTTTTGTCTTTAGAAGCTGACTGAGTTTTAGGATTTTTTTCTTTCTTCCAACTGACTTGTGGCTAGAGGAGTATAAAAGAAAAGGTTTGGGTAGTTGTTTAGAGGGGAGGGGGGGAATTGGTCAGAAAATAGTGATGGGATCTTGTGAGATCTTGCAAATCAGATTGTTTGTCTGATATTTGTAATAGCATAGCTAGTGGTTTGCATGCTTGTAGAGAAGGAGATTTCTTGGTATCTTGCGAGCTTAAGTTTAGATCTGCCTTAGTATTTCTACCAGTTCCTAAGGTGTTACAAAGCTAGACTAGCTAGAGGATTGTAGATTTACTATTGTAATTGTTTTTATTTAGCTCTAACCCGAAAAGCCTTATAGCCAGACATGTTGAATGAAAATTCTATTTGAGAATCTCTTGTTGTGTTTCCGTTGTATTGTTGTTGTTAGTGTAAGTTTGGACAATCAATTCTAGGATTTTTTATATTGCACTACATCACCTTTGTCTTTGTCAGCATCTAGCTCAATGATCAACCTATCTTGGTGTTCTTTTTTCAAAGCATCCACCAACTTGTTCATACTTTTTGATTTTTTCTTTATACTCATGTGGCTTTGGTTTATGATACTTTGGAGAGCATCCTTCACATTTATAACCTTCTCCTCATCTTGAGAGAATTTTTTCTCATGCTCCTTTTTTATTTTTTTAGTTGCTTCTAAGGTTTTATTGAGGCAATCCACAACTTATTTATTCACCTCTTTTATCCATAGATTCTTCCCTAGGGTAATGCTCACACCAGAAGTATCCCCAATGGCATGGTCTTGTGTTTTACCATAAAAAAGGACTCCATTACTTCTAATTTACTTCTCAAATCTATTCACTTATTTTTCATTTCCTTTATTTCATGTAATAAACATTTAAATAGAGAGAATAAATCAATGGAATTATCTCTCACTATACCCGGCCAAGCTATCAGAATAATCTTCATGATCTGGCTTGAAGTGGTGGGAATCATCCTTGAGCTCCATGGGAGACATAGAATCATCATCACTGTGTGAGGTAGTACCACTTGAAATAAGGAAGGGAGAAACTTGAAGGTCTACTGCTAATTCTTTACCCTTCCCATTTCTAATCTTATCCTTTTTTCCTTTAGCAACTACACTATCACCATCAGGGGAAGGAATCTCATACTCACCTCTACAAATATATTTACCAGTGGTAGAGATGGGAGAAACAATACAATTATCCTTCATGTTCCCTATC